>OZ026612.1:43725341-43787841 GCA_964020975.1 Hermodice carunculata | reverse complement strand
GGGACCAAAGGATATGCAAGTTTTGTAATATAAATTGTGTTGAGGACGAATTTTACTTGGTTTGTAACTGTACTGCTTTCCACCATAAATTCAAGACTTTTCAACAAAATGCCAGTTCCATTGAGTTTGATAACTTGTCAAAGAAAGAAATTTTTGTGTTGATCATGTCATATAATGATGGGGATACTGATTTCCTCCAGCAGGTACTGTCTCTGGTGAACAACTTATTTGACAAAAGATTTGCAAATACCAAGAATGCTAATTAGTAATGTAATAGTTCATTCTCATCATTTATTTATTATCCAAGCTCAGTATTATTAGTAAGCGCTATCTACATGTAGCGTCATCTAATGACAATAAAGGGACTTAATCACACGTACGACGTCTAGTGGCAAGAGTGAATGGACTATGTGTACACGGAACTTTTAACTCGACCTCGGTCGCAGCATATGTACATAGAAGTTTATTTGTGAATTGTATCATTACAATTTTATTTTATTTAACCATTAGCGTATAGTTAGGTTGTATTGTATTGATCACTTGCTACTTTCTGTAAAAAGTGTTCCGATCAATAAAGTATTCGTATTCGTATTCGTATTCGTATTCGTATTCGCATTCTCTGCAGGGTAACTGGTGCTTTCGCAGAGTTTCGCAATGGGAACGGCACGTTCTCGGATCCGCACATCCGGGAATCTTAGTTTACATGCCCGCGTTACTCGGTGAATCTCCCTGAAAGCGTCTGTGGATACCCATTCAATGTATGCTAAGCGTTACCCGAAAACCAGCGCTAAAACCCCAAGTTATGATCGTCAAAATCTCTCCAATTTTTTATTCAGCAGCAGAATTCTGCAAAATGATGCTGCCTTCAGAGTTATTTTGTTGATTTGCGGTCGACAACATGGATATAATTTTGGATAAAAATGTCTAGTTTTACATGGGACTATATGCGATGTGGAACGTGTTTTCACAGGGCCCGCTCATTTGCATAACAACAGCAGTCAGCTGATAAGCAGCTTATGACGCGTTGGCGGATCCGAGAGCTCACTCATCTCCGCTCCCTGACCAGCTCATCCGCCACAACAAACGGCAGAAAATTGTACCCACTTCAACTTAATAACTGAGCCCAGGGATACAATAAAAATTTTATTGGGTACAGCGAATGGGCTAACTTAATCACTCGGCCAATCTCTTCGTCGAAATGACGCCATAATTGACGGTGACGGCTCGGTATGATGACGTGACCGTTGCACCTGTGGATGTACCGTAGCCATTAACATGCCCGGCAAGGAAACAACGAATAATGGATCGTAATATTACAATATGATCAACATGGATATTATCATCTTTGTTATGAATCTTGCTCAACTTGTTAACGTTGCACTTCCATGTTTTGTTTTACTTGTAACCGTGCTTTCCGTTACCGACTGCCATTCAAATTCTGTATACACTGTCACTGAGCATGCGTGAGGAAATTTCCTTTTATGGAAGGGGATCCCAGCTGACGCCACAAGTCTATATCTGATATAGTGTCTATAAACTTTTCAAAACAGACTATTGTATGGAAACATATCTACTCGAAGTCCCAGGCCTAGTAAACACTTCAATAGTGCCATAGCCCGTTTCAGGCTCAGTTCACATAGGCTACAAGTCGAATGAGGAAGACACCACAGGCCGAAACAAGCGTATGAGGACAGAATCTGTGGAAAATGTAGTTTAAATGAAGTTGAAAATGAAAAACATGCTTTACTTAGTTGCCCCTCCCATAATGCAGAGATTAAACATGCTCCATGCGGCGACACTGCATATTAAGCACTTTGTAACAATGCATCCCTGCAACCAATTCAAAAGCCTCCTATCAACCAAACACCCAGATTTATTGTTTGCATTGGGTAAATTTCTGTATAAATGTATTGATAAGCCAAACAGGTCAGACTAAAAGTACACCATTAAGACTCCTTGTGATTACGCTGAAACGACAAACCCCTATCAGCAATATCTGTAGACATACCAAGTATTTACATAACACATGTTTTTTTATGCATGCAACTGCAATGGTGCATTTGTAATATACTTTTAATGGTGCATATAATACACGTATAGGTGGTGCAAAGTTCAGTAGAACATACAGATATAGATTAGTAGTTGACCTCAGGACAATATAAAAGGGCTACCCAGAACTTACAGCACCTTTTCCAGGTGCCATTGTATTTTTATTCATTCTCTATAGACAGCATCTTATTTCCAGGTGCTAATATATGTATATTCATATATTTTACACATTTTATATTCACATTTACTGTGACAAATAGGTCACTTGTACCTGCTACTGCAATGGTCATTTGTAACATACTTTAAATGGTGCATATACTACACATATAGCAATAGATGGTGCAAAGTTCAGTAGAACATATAATGATACAGATGATAGATATACTATAGATTAGAAGTTGATCTCAGGACATTATAAGAAGGGCTACATGGAACTTACAGCACCCTTTCCAGGTGCCATTTTACTTTCTATTCGTTCTTTATAGGCAGACAGCATCTTATTTCTAGGTGCTAATATGTGTATATTTATATATTTTACATATTCTGTATTATTCACTTGTACTGTGACAAATAGGTCACTTGTGACCTTTTTAGTCAATAAAAGAATTACTTACTTACTTACTTACATACAGGTCAAGCTGAGTTGCTGAGAGGTTATTCAAAGCACAGGCGCTCGAGACCATTCACCCTCACTCGCAGCTGCTACGGAAATAGGAGATATGCATATTAATAACCCGCCAGAACTGCATACCTGATTGCCTTGTCTCGCTTGGCGGAATATGGCAAGATACGGGTGGGTACCTGTGGGGACAAGCGGGATATTACTGATATTTTGGAAATAAAGAATGCTTATTAAAAGCAGATGAACTTTTGTTCATATGTGGCTCGGGAAGTTCTATATGAATACCAGTTTAGCATTTAAATTTCTCAAAAAAAAAAAAAAAGCTCTTGGTCGCCTGGCGTCAAGCTCGTGAAAATGTGCATTCGGCGTGTTGGCTGTTGATACAGTGCTATAATAACGAGGTGCTTATCATCTTCTAAGCTCTCCGAGCCACAACATACAGTAATGTTGTTCATGGAGACTGGTAACAATGTGGTGTCGGAGGAGATGCCAGCCGAGTGCTTTGTACGTGCAGATTTTTTGTTTACAAAAGCTTATACAAATCATCAGCATGACGAATGAAAACTGTGTGTAAAACGGCACTGTTGTGGTTGAAGGCTAGCAATAGTATTGCAGGCTACATGTAGCTGTTACGGTGTTTAATTATAAGAGTAGGACAAAGCTTGGAACGTTTATATATTCATACATGGCAAATCATCATGCTTCCGTTCATTTTCTATGTTCAGTGGACTCAGGTGCGTGCTGACCTAATACTCTGACCAGGGACTTGTTATAGACCTATTGAACCTATTGAAGCTGGTGTGCCCCAGGGTTCCATCTTGGGTCCACTTCTCTTTCTTGTCTATGTTAATGACCTAGTTGACAATATTACATGTGATGTCAGACTTTTTGCTGACGACACCAGTCTACTTGAAGTTGTTAATGACCCAATTGAAACTTCTAATCACTTGAATATTAATCTCTCTGTTATACATAACTGGGGAAAGTTGTGGCGTGTTACCTTTAACGCTTTAAAGTCTCTTTCTGTCATATTTTCAACCAAACTTGTTAAACCACACCATCCACCCGTTCGTCTTGGAGACTCTGAAATACCTGCGGCAGACTCACACATTCATCTTGGTATTACTCTCAGTAGCAATTTATCCTGGCATGCTCACATTACTCGTATTACTACCAAAGCGAGCCAGCGAATTGCCCTTCTGCGTAGATTCAAGTATAAACTTTCCCGCAAAGCTCTGATTAAACTTTATTTAACTATGGTTCGACCAATTCTTGAATATGGTTGTGTGCTCTTTGACAACTGCGGTCAGGGACTTTCCGATCTTATTGAATCCATACAGTTTGAAGCTGCCAAAATATGCACAGGTGCATTAAGGCACACATCACGCGCCAATCTCTTACGTGAACTTGGTTGGACAACTCTCGCCAGCAGGAGGAAGTATTCTAAGTTACTTCTTCTTTACAAAATGAATCACAACTTAACACCCTCCTATCTCTCTCAATTAACTCCTC
This sequence comes from Hermodice carunculata, assembly GCA_964020975.1. Taxonomy (NCBI): domain Eukaryota; kingdom Metazoa; phylum Annelida; class Polychaeta; order Eunicida; family Amphinomidae; genus Hermodice; species Hermodice carunculata. The sequence continues at coordinate 43,783,658 of OZ026612.1, read as the reverse complement.
CTACTTTTAATGCTCGAAACCTCCGCCACACTAGGTCCATACGTCCCATCAATTGCAAAACTAACCGCTTAGACAAATCCTTCCTACCTGACACTATCAAACTGTGGAACAATCTTCCCTCCGATATAAGAGACTCAATTTCCCTCCAAATATTCAAATCAAAGCTGAAAGCAACACTACTAGCAGTGGATCATGTTCCTGTTTACTATACCCAAGGACACAGATTTGCCAACATTTGTCATACCCAGCTTCGTCTTGGATTCTCGAGACTTAACTTTGATCTCTTTAAAGTCAACATCATCCCACAACCTACATGTTCGTGTTCCTACCCCACTGAAGATCTGCAACATTACCTGTTCTTTTGTCCAAAGTATTCAACTTATAGAATTAGACTACTCAACTCCATCATCCCTATTATTGCTCCCGGCGTCCACCCAAATCTGATTATACACACAGCGAGTGACAGACTAGCTCATATTCTTCTCTTTGGTAGCGACCAATTGTCCATTCCCTTCAACATACAAATTTGTGATGCTTTCCACAGATACATCGTAGATACTAGACGCTTCATATCTTAGTTCTGTTATGCATAAGCAGTAATTTTCAATTGGGTTAGTCGCTGATAATTCTTACTTCCCAAATGTCCTTTATGAAATTTCCTACCGCTAGTCCGTATTATTGTGAACAGGGACGTATGTGTGTACATTCTACCTGCAGTTAACTATTTCCCTTTTTTTGCATTTTGATGACTACCACTACTGTGATTTTTGTATGCAGGGTACAAATCTGAAGCATGTGTACAGCTTCTCTGTTAATTGGGTAACTTTGTTCTTGTTTTGTCCTGTGTGTTTTGTAATATACATTTTGTGTGTCACTCTATGTTCTGGAGAACCCCTCGATTAGTGACATCTCGATGTACTATAGGGCGATCCAGTTGAAATAAATATGTTTAAATTAATTATAGACAACAAGTCCCTGCTCTGACCAACTGAGTGACAAGTGGGATTAAATCGTGCCGTGACAAATAGTGATCATGTGATAGTTATATCATGTCACATGACCATAATCCGACATAATCAAGGAGCTCGAAGACTGAGTTGATTATGATGGCATAATGGTCATTGTTACATGTTATAAATGACTTGTAACAAGGGCAGTAGGATCTGACCCAAGATATTCCTAGGTGCACGACATTTTTCCCCTTTTTTGTGCATGGTGTACTTTGCCGCTTACGTAAGTTGTCACATGCACAGTCAAGTTTGCCTGCCTACTCATGTATTTTTCACATACCGATATGGCCGTAGGAAGAGCAGGTGGTGGAAGCAAAAAAAAGACAGATTTAAGTGAGCTGGCAGTATTCCCACTCAACAGTTAATTTTTCAGAGGAGTACGTGTCATAATGATGAGAGTGTACACTACCAGAAAACCTATTGCAGGTAAAAAAGGCAACACATTTTTGGCAATTTAATTCACTATTTTTTCAGAGTTCATACCTGCCATAGACACTGATTAAGTATTGTAAATTGTGTCATGCACATCAACTTACATTATGCCGACAGTGATATCATGCAAAAGATGACAGACGACTTGGAAAGTTTTAGGAATACACGCCTGTACCATCCCAAGTCCTGTGATCATCTGCACAGATACTGCTGGAATAATACCTTACTTTGGGCTGTTCAGGGGGAGGTGTCAAGAACAACTGTTTATACAACACACTGCCTGTAGGTCATGCTGCACTGCACAACACTAGCAATGCTGCTGTGTGAAAAGTGTTCATCATGTGATATAATCAGCACTTTTCCCGGCTCCCTATTAGTCTGTTCCCACCACCCATGGTACAAAGTAGATTAATACATAATAGTACAATAACCAGTATTGTAGAGGTGCGGTTTTCGGGGTATAGCTCACGTTTACATTTCTGATGAATGAGAATTCATTGCCAATCAATGCACCTCTCCAAGGCCTTTGATACGGTCGATCATACTATCTTATGTCAAAAATTATCATTTTATGGCACACGTGGTTTAGCTCTGAATTGGTTTACGAGTTATCTATCTAATAGGTCTCAGTATGTACATTATTAGAATGAAAATTCTGACATATTATCTATTAATTGTGGTGTTCCTCAAGGGTCCATCTGAGGACCCTTGTTATTCCTCGTATATGTTAATGACCTAGGCTTTGTGTCTCAGGATATGTTATGTCTATTATTTGCAGATGACACAAGTTTATTATTCAGTGATAGAGATGTTGATGTTCTAAAGCATAAAATAAATAACACTCTACAAGATGTTATTCGTTGGTTTCATACAAATAAATTATCTGTAAACATCGATAAAACTAATTATATGATTTTTCGCTCTCGCAATAATAAAAAAATTCGGACGAGTTTGTTATTGAAATAAATGAAAAAAAGTTCAACATTCAAACTTTTAGGTGTTTGGTTTGACAAAGATCTAAACTGGAAAGAATACATTCATTATGTTTCTAAAAAGGTAAGTAAGATAATTGGGATCTTCAAGAAGATCAGACACAAATTTGGAATCAATGTTGTAATTAAATTGTATTATGCTTTGGTGTATCCATATTTAACATACTGTTATACTTCATGGGCCATCACATATCCTAGTACAATAGATAAGATTGCTAAACTTCAGAAAAAGATATTACGGATCATTACATTTTCAGGTTTTAATTCACACACTATCCTCTATTCCACAAATTTAAATTATTGAAATTTTAAAAGTTTGGATACCTATCTTACCAGCTTGCTCATGTAAAAAGTTAAATATTATCTCGTTCCTGCTGTGTTTAGAACCCTCTTTCCTGAAGTATCAAGTGTCCATAATTATAATACTAGACAAACACAAGACATTTATATACAGCAAGTTAGGACTAATGTAGGGAAGTTTTCGATAATATCTCATGGACCACACATATGGAAGTCTGTGCCCATTCATATTAAAAATGCTACTTCAATACATCTGTTCAAGAAGCGCCTTAATTTTTTTTGTTTTGGATCAACAATAACTGACATGTATTTGGATTAGTTTGAGAACCTTGTGTACTTCTCTTCGTTCCAGTAATTATTGTATACTTCATATGTAATCATTGCTGTCTCAGCGTGGAGGGAATATAAGCTCCAAGCGGTTTCATTCCTCCATCTGAAAATCTTGCTTCCATTAAACCTGTCTTAGTTATATAACACTCTTTTCCTTATTTCGATGTATGAGTCTTTTTCTGGTGCAATATGTATTCTCATGTATGTATGATTTTCAGCAAATGAAAATACAATACAATACAATACAATACAATATTGGCATTGTGGTGCAATGGTCTTGTCAGGTTGAAATATATCTGATTGTAGTAGTAGTAGTAGTAGTAGTAGTAGTAGTAGTAGTAGTAGTAGTAGTAGTAGAAGTAGTAATAGTGATTTTATTGACATTAAGAAAAGAGGTCAATACTGACCTATATGTCAAAAGATACATTACAATGCTCAGAGGCATTAAAACACCATACTAAGAATTTTATTTTTCCTTCACAAAATATCAATAAATGTGAAAAACAAAATTTTAAGCATGCAGGTACTTAGCACCTAAAACTTGTAAGTATACTGTCCTCACTAACATAGATCTACAACACACAAATGTGTGAAAAAAGAAGGACTTAGTATTTCTATGACTATCAAACTAAATTACATCAGTCATTCACATAAAATAACAATTTGTGAACAAGGCAGCACTTATGGCCTTTTGACAAAGATGCCTGATAACATCTGCCCACAAGAACATGAAAATTGAAAATCGACTACACTTTATCAATCTGGCAAATCGCCAGCTAGTGACAAACCACATGTTAACTATGTTATGACCACTTACTGACCATTTATGACTAGTTGGTATGAGCTGGCAGGCTGCATGGTTATATGAGACCTCAACATAAATTACAATGGAGAACTTGTACCTCGTTTCCAGACAAATTTAAAACCCAAGGTAATAAAATTTTCCAATGTAAATTAATAACTTGGAGTCAGTGGTCGTCATTAGTAAATGAAACTGTTCAAATACATTTAAAGATGTAAAGTCTGGGAAATACAAGCTAGCATGATTCAAAAGTGGTAATCTTAGGGTGTCTAATTTTGGACATTGTAAAAGAAAGTGTACTTCATCATTTGAGTGACAAGTTTTACAAATTCTAAGTTGGACTGGAGTCTTGACTCTCGTACGTCGACCTAGTTCTATTTCTAGGTTATGTGCCATCAGCCGAAAGCAGGACAGGGCAACACGGTATCTTCAGTCATGAACTTGCAGTATGTATGGTCCTAGAACACATTAATGCTTGAAGGTTTTGTACAGTCTCAGTTTTTTAGAGTTGTCAGAGCCAGAGATTCTTGCAATACATCGACCAATATGGTTGTTCAAAGTTTATCTGAGACCTGTACAATGACAGTGGGATCAATATCCTCATTTCCTGCACTTTCCCAGAACTTCGATAGATTAAGGCTGCCTAACAACATTTTAATATTGTAACATCAGTTTTTCTACCCAAGACTCTGTTGTAGTTTCAAGGAATTATGTGCTTTTTTCAGGACATGGGTTTCAGGTAGACTATTAAGTCTCAATCACTACTTTACCAGTTTCAATTTGTGCCTCAACACGAGGGGCAGTCTCTCTGTTTCTGCATATATAGAATCTGTGGGAGTTTGGGGTCTGACCCGTAGCATATTTTTTAATGTACTTTAGTTGGAATTTTTTCATAATTTCAATGTGTTTACCTTTGCTCCATATTTCAGCACAATATTCTAGTATCGGCAAAATTTGCGTATCAAAAACTTTAAATGCTATGACGGGACTTAACTTGCCTACTTTAGGGCTGCTTGATTTGGTGGCTTCAAACATGACATTTTTGGGCCTGGTTTGTTAAATATTCACATTTTTTAATTAAGTAGTCAAACTTTTTTGTATTCAGCCACACGTCCAAGTATTTACATTCTGTACTTTGGTAAATTTCTGTATCATTAAAGCAAAATTTATAAGCATTTGTTTTTGTTAAAAAATAAGGATTATTGTTTTGGTCAAGTTAATGATCATATGCCATTTTCTACAAAACCCTAAAAGCCCATCAATTTTCTTCTGTAAGCCCTCTGGGGTGTCAGAACATAGAAGGAGATCATCAGCATATAGTATGTAGTAAAGAAACGCATCCTCTATTCGGATGCCACTAGTTTCATTTATATCTGCATCAAGATCACTCAGCTATTCATTAAACAATTTTGGACCCTTCATGCCGCTCTGTAGAACACCGAAGAGCCTATTTAACTTTTTGCTATTAAAGTTGTCTGTGCCATCGTATTCTACAACTTGCCTACTGAAACAGATTCATGATCACCTTGATGAAATTTCCCTGAACACCACGTGTCATCAACTTGAAAAAAGAGCTTGTCTTTTTATACAGTCAAAAGCCTTAGTAAAATCAACGAAACCAACATCGAAAGGTTGTTGTTTAAATTTATGTTTTTCGATAATGCTTTGAAACACAAATAAGTTATCAGTTGTCCTATAATCTTCCTTAAATCCCATCTGATATACATCATTTTGATTCATAGCTTCATTTTTAAATTGTAATCTACTAAGTATAATGGCTCCAAATAATTTGCCAACTGCAACCATGACTAATTTTTCTGTTGTGATCTGACTCATCTTTTGAGCCATTCTTATGTACAAGATGGATTCTGCCTTCAGCCCATGTAAAACGTTGATGTCAGACGAGGCACATCATGTTCATCAGCACATTTTAAGAATTCACTAACAATACCGTCGTTACATCAAGCTTTACCAGATTTCAACCTTTTCAATTGAAATTTTACCTCATCTTGGCTTATAACAGCCCCCCCCAAAAAAAAAAAATCACCAAAGATGTCCGTGCCTTGTTCACATGCATCAGATCCACTGAGCTTTTCAACAATATTATTTATCTTGCTCATAAACTCAATATAAAAGTAATCTGGTTGTGGTGGTTCATTTTTAGCAGCAAATTAGTTCATAAACGTGCCAAGATCTATGTTATCATTCATATGGGTACACTTATTAGGGTCTTTGCTAAGCATGTTCTGAAATTCATTCAGGTTTGCTGCCTTATATTGGCTTTTCTTTCTCTGTATAAGTTTTCTATACTCGCTTCTTAAATTGTGGTACACATCTCAAAACTCGGCAATTGAGATATCAAAATATATAGTTTACAATAAATATGTGTAAAATGACTCGGTTGTATACACGTGTGAGAACTCAAAACCGCTTCATTCACCAGATATGTTTTTTAAAGAATCCTTTATCCTGGGTAGCCCTTTCAGAGCGCAGTTCTGTTCTTCAAAGAGGCCCAGCATATATCAAGATGAAATAGTAAGATGGTGTTACATATATAATCAAACAATGATTTAAATTAAAGAAATCTAAAAGTGTTCATATTAAAACTACGAATAACTAAATCTACACCAACAGAACACTCAGTAGAAACGACCTATAAAACTACAACTGTCAATGGAGAGTGAAACAAACTGAATCTGCCACAAAATAGAAGATGACGTGCCTCTAATTGAACTTGATAATATTGCGACTCAGCAATTATTTTTCCAAAGAAATGACGGCACCGGCAGTACTGGGAGGTATGTTGGTTTTTATTTGTAGTGTTTTTACAATTTCACAATCAAAGTTTGCTTTGCGTTCATGATATGCTACTGCATCAAGACTACTGACCCGGAGAAGTTTTGTGGCTGATGATATAATGGGTGCTGGTACTTGAATGGAAAGTTTTTATCATGGAAATTCAGGTAAATCATTTCAAATTTTATTGTTAGACATTGAAAGGGTTAATTTGGAAAGAGTGAGTTATAGGTTTTACTTAATTCACTCTTTTTGCGGGCCCTTTTTGCGATTATTGAGGGTGAATGTCAGCCCCAAAAAGATGCATTATCAAGTTTCATGATACATTCTTTTTCATAATCAATGGTTATGGGATATAATTAACACTTTTTGAGCCTTATGATTGGCTAATTCCTACCAGCCATATGACAACACTGAACCAAACCTGAACGCAGGTATCCTGAAAGACAGGCAAAACAATGAAAGAGCTGGAACAAAGTGAACATTAATGTCGGCGCACTGTGGACAAATCCATTTGCGGTCACGTGGGCATTTATGGGGACAGGCACCCCGAAAGCAGAAAGCTTTACAATTATAATAAAATACTACATTCGAACGTCCTAAGGAAGTCTCTAAACTGAACACCCTGCTTTCCCAGAATTAAAGTGTCTGTGTCAACACACTTTTCTATTCTTCCTGAAGTTCTTTCTTTCTTTCTTCTTTGCCAGTGAATTTGTCCGACACTTTTCTCTGACACAAATATACATACAAACTCAAAACTTGGCATGATTGTAGCGCCAAACAAGGAGTCTGGTCTTGTTTTTCAGAAGAATGAAGATGTTTAAAGTTAGGCAAATTAGGGGCCTTTGAAATTTTCAACCTTGAATATCTTCAAACAGTATAATAGATAGAGATGCCATCCCAGCTTCTACTAGAGGGTTATTGACCATTGCGCATCTAATGAATTTAAGACAAAAGTTGTAGCAATTAAAGATATTCTAATTAGTAGCATTTGAATTTTAAATCGTGAATATCTTCAAAACTATTATAGATTGAGATGTGATTTCAATTTTTACTAGAGGGTTATTGACCATTGCGCATGTAATGAATCTAAAGCAACAATTGTAGCAATTTAAATTTTGCTAATTAGCAGTATTCGAAATTTTAAATCTTGCATATCTTCAAAAGTATAATAGAGAGAGATGTCATTTCAGCTTGTACTAGAGGGTTACTGATCATTGCACATCTAATAATTTTAAAACAAAGTTGTAGCAATTTAAATTACGCTAATTAGCAGCATTTGAAATTTTAAATGTTGAATATCTTCAAAACTGCTATAGATAAAGATGTCATTTCAACTTCTACTAGGGGGTTATTGACCAATACGCATGTAATGAACCTAAAACAAAAGTTGTAGCAATTGAAATTATACTAATTAGCAGTACTCGAAATTTTCTATCTTGAATATCGTCAAAACTGTAAAAGATAGAGATGTTGTTCCAACTTCTACAAGGGGGTTGTTGGCCATTGCGCACTTTATGCATTAGAAAGAAAAGTTCTAGCAATTTTAATTATGCTAGGTAGCACCATTGCAAATTTTAAATCTTGAATTACTTCAAAGCTATAATAGATTGAGATGCAATTTCAACTTCTACTCCTGTGTTATGGACTAGTACGCAGCAATAAGGTTTGAAGACACACACAATGATTTGCTATGCAGCATCTTTTCAAGTTTCTTTCTTTCTTCCTTACTTCTTTACCAGTGAAATTGTCCGACACTTTCTCTGACACGTTTAAAAATAGAAACTGCAAACTTGGCATGATTGTACCTCCATATGAGGAGTTTGTCCCTTATATGCAGAGGACTGAAGATGTTTAAAATTATGCACATAATGGGCATTTGAAGTTTTAAATCTTGAATATCTTCACAAGTATAATAGAGGTGACATTCCAAATTCTACTATTGAGTTATTGAAGATTGCGCATATAATGAATTAAAAAAAACCTGTAGTATTTTAAAATATGCTAATTAGTAGCATTTGAAACTTTAAATCTTGAATTTCTTCAAAATTATTACACATAGAGATGTCATTTCTACTTCTACTAGGGTGTCATTGACCACTGCGCATGTAATGAATACAGAACAAAAGTTGTAGCAATTTAAATTATGCGAATTAGCAGTATTCGAAATTTTCAATCTTGAATATTTTCAACACTATAACAGACAGAGATGGTGGTTATCATCAGCTTGGTCATCGTCTTGACAGGGAAGTGGACACGTGTGTTACATTCCATGGCGTGCACGGGGGGAGCAACCTTTTAACCCCTATATAAGATACTAGCCAATCAGTGTTGCGCTTTAAGTCGGTTGAACGGTAAGGTGAGACGTCAAAACATTTAACTGTCAGCTGCAGGCTCCGCCCTTCGCTGACAGTAAAATGTTTTGATGCACTTTCACATTGTTTAAGACCATACTTTCACTTCCACGAATAACCTCCAACTGAACTTTTATATTGTTTCATACCATACCTTAACTTCAAGTCCACGAAGATGGACCTCCAATACAAACTGATGACTTACTGTTTTGTGTCAGAATTTTAGGAACTACTTTGATGACCAGAAATGACGGACTGAAATTTTGTAATATTCCTTACACTTTTATCCTAAAGAAAACACACATTTTACGAAGGCAAGAAACGGATTTGAACCGCGGCAAGAAGCGGATTTGAACCGCAGCAGCTTTCTTTGCCTGCCTAAAATAAGACATATGTTACGAAGGCAGGAACGGGACTCGAACCGCGGTAGCTTTCTTTGCCTGCCTGTGTGGCATCCGATCTTATGAGACACTAGGCGGTCCTGTTTAATATTTTGAATACATTCCACATTGCTGGTGGATGGAATCAGTAGTGCCTATGACCAAGACGACATTACGCATTGCCATATGCGGGTGAATTGACAATCAGAAATGGTTCTGTGTGGCATCTTTGTTAATTCCCGTCACAATGTTTGTATGCACAATGCAAATATGATAATAAATCGGATTTTAAGTTAGATCAAACAATATAAATGTTCATTAAGATAGGCAAGGAACTTGGGGCAGGGCCACAGGCGTTTTGCTGAGCCTGCTCGATGAATCAAAGGATACGCCAGGCGCAGCCAAGCGTGTCCTTTGATATATCTCGCAGGTCCAACAAAACGCCCATGGACCTGCAACACGTTCTGTGGCCTGACACTTAACGTCCCACCTTGCCTTTTAACCCATACAAGTAGGATAGAGAGGGTCCTTGCCTATACTTAATTTCAGGTTGGGTCAATCCAACGTGGCTTGCACAGGGTTCGTTCAAGTATAGGTTACACAACCTCAGGTTGAAACAGTCTTGTTCCTGTCTGCCTTCTCAAAAACAATGGGTTTCTCTTTCATTTAATTTTCAATGTTTACTGGACGAGACCTGCTGCCCCAGTTCTAATGTTTTTCATTGAATGATTTAATATGCATGCTTAGGCGTGGTAAGTTGTGTCACTGGTCTTGCAGAAGCATTCAGCATGGGGCCAAAATTACAAGTTAATTATTACCCCCCCCCATGAAAAACAAACAAACAAACAAACAAAAAACTCTCAGTGCTAGTGGAGTCGTTTCAAGACATACTGGAGAGTAACAAAGATGACGGACGAATTATTGAGTAGAAAGATAAAACCTGGGACACGTTAACACAGCAGTTTAATGTCCGGTATGGAGTAAACAAGCAAAGCAAAAAACAGCTCTAAGACGCCTGGCCGAGCTTGAAAAAAATGCCAAAAAGGAAGTCGCAAAGGATAAATCTTCATCGTCATATTTTTAAGGGGTTGCTTCTAGGGCTCTGTTGGGTACCCAGGTACCTGAAAAAAAAACGTGGGTACCCGGGTCGACAGCTATTCTCCATGGAATCGACGAGTATTATATATTTTATATGTAGGTATATTATACATATCAGATACATAATATACATTTTAGATATTTAAACAGAATAAAATCTGAATTAGTACATAAATAAATAAATAAATAAATAAATAAATAAATAAATAAATAAATAAATAAGAGCCCTCCATGTATAATGCGTCACAACAGGCGCGAATGTTTAAAATGTTAAAGTGATGCCCTCCCATTTCGTTTATAATATATTATTGATCCGACATCACGGCTGATGGTAGACAACAGAACCAAGGCTTCCAGTCCCAGGTTTGAGTTAATTTACGAGGTACGGCCGGACAACAAGTCAATTGCAAGATATGTAGAAAACAGCTCAAATATTGTGGTTCTTCTACGAGTAATATGCTAAAGCATATTAATGTGTGGATAAATTATGCAATCCGATGTGGCGGGTAATAGGGTATTTAATACCCGTCTGGCGGATGCCCTGGTATTAAGAGGTCCCACCCAACAGAGCCCTAGTTGCTTCTCTCTTAAAGATGTGGACTTCTCTCTGTAAATCTTTCTACCAGGTTAATAAAACGAAGGCGAGCCAGATGGTGATCCATGATTCTTCCCACACATCCCGTGAAATTCACCCACTGGTGTGTCGTATGGCAAACCTGGCCCTATATATGCATGGGCCACAAACAATGAATAAATGATACATTGAGGCCTTCACTTGCATGTACTTAGAGGGAAACCTCAACAGAAAGTGTTTTTGCACTTAAATAAGAAATGATAACTCAGAGTTAACCATGCCTGGGGACAAGGTTAAAAACAAACCATAATGTAACTCTAGGTTAACTTGGAAGTGCATGTATGCAAGCCAACTTTTCAGTTAACTGTTGGTTGACCTCAGGTTGTGGTAACCTGCAATTAACTCACACGTCCACAACTGGCTATTTACTGCACTGAGATCATCATTAATTAAGTTACTGAAGACTAGTTCACAAATCTAATAGATTTTTAATCTGAAAGATTTGCGAACCAGTCGTCAGTAACTGAATTTATGTGAACATGTCTGAGGAGAATGAATTTTTTGGTACGCACTTTATTCAGCGCTGATGAAGTCATGCGTTACCAAGTAATTTAATAATTGGCGCTGAATACCTCTTTCAATTACCTTCCTAACGCGACACCCAACTGAAATGGGTTAACAATTATTCAATTCAAGTGTTGAACCTTGACCCTTGTAACATGGATGGTAGGAACCGACCAACAGGGAGCCGGAAAAAGTGTTGAATATATCACATAATCCGATCTTCATGTGAAAAGTGTGGCTTATGGTCTTCTTCACCATTAAATAACAAGTGAAGCAAACACATAATGAACACTTTTCACACAACAGCATTGCTAATTATTGCCCATGACAAGCATGAATCCTGGAAAAAGTAAGTGAATTAATTCCCCCCCCCCAACCTGCAACAGGTTTCTTGTAGCCTCCATTCTCTTCATTATGACATGTACCCCTTTGAAATAATAACTGTTGGGTGTGAATACTAATTCATTAGATCTGCCATTGTTGCTTTCACCACCTACTCTTCCTGCTGCCACATTGACAAGTAGAAAATATATGAACAAGCAGTCAAACTTGACTGTGCGTGTGGCAACTTACATAAGTGGCAAACTAGACAAAGGGTAGGGGAAAATATCATGCACCAAGGAATATCTTGGTCGGTTCCCACTACCCATGTTACAAGTCTTTTATAACATGTCACAATGGCCATAATGCCATCATAATCAACTCGGTCTTCGACGTCGTTGATTATGTGGCATAATGGTCATGTGACATGTTATAACTGTCACTTCTAGACTGGGGTAACGCGACAGTTTCCATCATCTGGTTGCACATAAACGCAGGCGAAAGTCTGTATTCTGGGGTGCTGTCTTGTGGTATAGGCGTTGTTCTCTCTGTCTCACTCTCTGACTTCAGAATTCTACTATTAACATCTTTATAGGTCATTTTTCGTCCTTTGCGTTTCCTAGACGAGTTGACATAGGGCGTTGCCCTCTTCTCAATATGACTTAACAAAATACGCATGAACCAACCAATACATCCAACATGATTTTCTATTGGGAGTTGATATCATCTTTGTTTACCAAGCCTACTGGAGATATTTTTATCCTAACATACACTCAATTAAAAAAAAGTCTAAATGCTACCAACAAATAGAACTGATAATTTCATTTAACCAATGAAACCTTATTTTGTGGCCTACAAACAAAAACCAAATATCAAGTACGACAAAATGATAACGATTATTTGTTCAATATATATATATATATAAATATATATATATATATATATATATATATATATATATATATATATATTATAGATTATACCATGCCTTGTTGATGATATGAAGTATATCAACGAGCACTGGATGCCATATAGCAGCACGAGTGAGCGAAGCGAACGAGTTCTGCTATATGGCATCCAGTGCCAGTATCTATTCAAGTCTGTTATAGTACTAAAATCGACCCAAACATTATATATATATATATATATATATATATATATATATATATATATATATATATATATATATATATATATATATATATATATATATATATATATATATATATATATATATATATATACCATCGTGTAAAACAATTACAAATTACATACAAATGTTGGATGTGAATGTTTACTAAGCACATAACATACATGTCCATTAATCTTATTTCGCTTTTTTCTTCCGTGCCTGTCAGTCAATCAGTTAATCTGCACGAGTGTGTGACATTGTTATGTCATTCAAAAGCAGCCAAAAACGAAAGGTACGTTAAAGCCAAGGAAACAGATGGATACACATGGCAGGCATGTCTTATAATTCCAAAATCTATTTATATGCGAACATATACATATACATATACATATACATGTACATATCACGAGAAGTGGTGTTTCGGACAGGTACCATTGTACCTGCATATTGCTTTTTCCTCCCCACATACTGACATGCAAGGGCGCATTTTTATATGGGGAGGGAATGTTTCTACAAGCATAAGCGTCTTGGTTTCACAACCTTCAAATAATTTAGCAGGCCACAAAGTGATATATTATGGTTAAAATTTAAAGGAAAAACTGTTTACTGTAACCATAAAACACGGACGTAAAAAGGTTGATCTGCTTCTGGTCGGGGTTATCATTTTCCATTTTAAAATTTTGCACTCGTTTTTAAATTTTCCCCCCAATTCAGTTTTCTATTCTTCTTTTATTTTGCTTTGATTTTTTTTTTACAAAAATGTGTTTATTCCTTTGGTGGTCGTATCACTGCACTGGAGCTTCTTTGGAATACGGTCCGGATTTTGGAGCTTTGGGTTTTATTTTTATTTATTGATTTTCTTTTATTTGGCAAAAATCGTCGTTTCTTATGTTGGAGAGTACTGCAAAAGTTTCTAATACATGCCATATTTTCACTTTTAAACACCCGGACCGAATTCCACAGAACGGTGCACTACAATGGTAAAAGCTTGAGTGCAGTCCCTCCACAGTTTGGTTGAGCCATCCTCAAATATAGATGCCTACACCTTTTCAGACCTACTGCGTGGTCGTGGGCGACTACTGGCCCGAAATTTTGGCCAAGTCTCAGCTTGTTTAAATTGCATCTACTGCCTACACGAGGAACTAACCTTGGATGCAACTTCGTAGACAGAGCTGTGAGTTTGTAAACCACTGGTAAATGAAATAAATTCTATGACCGAACCAGGTCTGGTAAAAACGTTATGCCCTAAATAACTTCTACTGGGCTGTGACCCGCCAGCCCCAGAACCCAATCACGCACCATGCACAAAATGACCCTGCTATGGGCAGATTGAAGCCCTAAAAATGAGCCCTTGATTTGTGGAAGCAGGGGCCCTATGATATGTAATATTAGCCAAAATCATACCCTTAAAATCTAAAATTCAACTCTGTTGATGCACAAAAATAAAATCGTGATATGTGGTGTAAAAATCGATTCCTGTTAAACTAACAAATTTATATACAAGGTATAGTAATACGTTTAACCTGCTTTCGAAGACCATTCTTTGTATATACTTACATATAGTACGCAAAGAAGGCCAGTAATGCTACCAGTAACCAATTCGGGATGTCAAATCCTAGTAAATCCATGGTGAAAATTGCAGTGACAGTCCAGACAAAGTTATCTGGCGCTGTTGGTAAGCGGCCTGTGTAAGTGTGTGTCAGCACGAGATATAGATCACCGTTTGACTACAGAGCCACCTGGCGGTGATTCACATGATATGATTCTTAAGACCTCACATTATTGGTCCATTCACTACAATATTTTGGATTAGCCATGTTGCAGTCACGTATTCATAAAGTATAAGTGTACAGTTTGACGATTCAGTGAGCGTATAGCAATGGTTTTGAAATCTATGTACGACTTTGCAATCAGCTTTTCGGTATCCAGGAACAAAAACCTCATCTTAATGCCATTGTAGCCTTTTTCAGTGGATTAAACTATGCTGTGGTGACTGAGATTGTCTGACAGATGAAACCAGCTGATGTATCTACATGGGCTAATATCAATTTAACATCTCAGCATTCTTGGGTCGAAAAATGACTTAACCTCTCCTAATTCCTGGCTTGCCGCCACTTGAATAAAAGTTCCTCTTTGAATCATAATGATTCCAGTAACCAAAGTCGGACTATTCATAGTCGCTTTGGCAACGAAAATGTTAACATGACTGTGCAATGATGCCCCGAAATGCAATATTTTGAATAATCACGATATTTAATTGATGATATGTAATCTTTTCCATAATACATTTTTGTATTTATCAGTATAACAAATTAGTGCATTGACGCAGTCAAAGTCAGGTCCCGCGACCCGTAACGGGTACCCGGGACCCCGGGACCCGCGGCAAAAAACCTTTCTGAAATGATACACAGAAACATATTCTAACTTGCTTCAGGTACAGTATAATAATTCCCTTATTCGACAAGTTGCCTATTCCTGAGAGAAAAAAGAAAAAGAAAAAAATAAAGAAAGAACTTTACAATGAAAAAGGTAGAAATACACAATCACACATTTATAGTTTGTTTATTTTATATCGAAAGTAGTCGGCTATTAAACATTGGATTTGGGACCCTACTTTTTGGCATTTTGACGGGGGTGGGGGTGGGGGGGAGGTCCCTCGTACCCGCCATCCGTTTGTGCCAACATGCTGCCGATACGGGTTGATGCGGTATGAAAAAACAGGGGGTCAAAACGCCGCCCCTTTCTTTAACATTCGGCCAGAGCATACTAGTGTGTCATGTAAATCTG
This sequence comes from Hermodice carunculata, assembly GCA_964020975.1. NCBI lineage: Eukaryota > Metazoa > Annelida > Polychaeta > Eunicida > Amphinomidae > Hermodice > Hermodice carunculata. The sequence goes on along the minus strand of OZ026612.1, from coordinate 43,767,786 downwards.
TCAATTTCCCACAACCAATGCGTACACATACGCATATTTGCTTATTTTCTTCAATCTTTGCCGCAGGAACCAAAACGTACCTATACGTTTTATTTTTTTTTCTTTGTTGCTTTAGAAGCAGTTAGTGGTTCACCCATTAAGGTGCAAAACGTATTTAATTGTTCAAAAGCCAAAACGTACCTATACGTATTTTCTTCTTCTTCTTCTTCTCTCTCTCTCTCTCTCTCTCTCTCTCTCTCTCTTTGTTTTTTTTGTTTTTGCTAATTTAGAAGTAATAGTGGTCGGCTCAGTATGGTCCAAAACGTGTTTAATGTTCAGAAGCCAAAATTTACCTATACCCCTGAACTGATGATGACCTGACGCCAAACCGTTCCAAAACGTAATAATTTATCTAATTAAATTAAATTAGATCAGTTAATTAGGTCAGAGCAAATATGGTTATTGCATTATGATTTCGTGTTTAAAAGGCCACAGGACATATTTTAAGCTTTGAAATAAAAGGAAATGATATTCCATGAGTGTCGCATGCGAAATAATGAGTAGTAATTTTCGTAAACAAAGAAAAATTGAATAATTAGCTAATTATTTTTTTAATACACTCGGTGTTTTGTTATCTTTAAAAAATGCAATGGCGTTGATTCCTGCCTTACAGTATTGGGCGGAAAGTACTGCAGAACTTAATCCTTTTTTTTTTTTTTGCTAGGTACTTTTCAAAATTATTTACAAAATTCCGGCTGCAGAGACCCCACTTTTGCATACCGCATCATCCTGTTTTGGAGGCATGTTTGCCAAAATGGGTCAGCGTACAGAGCCTCAATTTTACTATACTCTATAATACTGATCATCGCGATTCGGACGCCGAAAGGATATCAATTAGAATATGTGACGGACAGGTGCAAAAGCAGATGATAGAGTGTCACATATTTATCTCACCTTTCAACATGTAGATAAAAAGTTACAGTAAATGCCTGGTACTGTAAAAAAAATATTTGACTATCCCATCAGTATCCATTTGGATTTGTGTGTGTGCGTGCGAGCATGGAAAGTTTATATTTCACTCATACCAAAAGAATGCTTTTACTCTGTTTATAATAATTTTTTTAAAAAAAATCTAAAAAAAAATACAGTTAATGCTCTAAAGTAAAAATGTAATATAAAATTAAAGTAGGTTACAACTTATGTAGTCGCCTGCATAATTAGACAAAGCACATCGCTTGAATTCACAAAATTTGCATTTCTGGTCATAGTGGTGTTAACCATCTAGTGCGAGTGACCCAATGTGGACTTAAATCCTCGGGCAGGCAGGTTAACAAATTAAAGTCTCATTTTTACATAAAATCATGGGGTTGAAAAATATAAATATGTATCAAATAATTATTGACTTAAAATATTCACAAATTTTAACCTGGCCTATGAAAAGGTGTGGTGCGTACAGATTTTGCTAAAGGAAGATTTTTTATTCATACTTTGAGTGATATCCTTACATATCCTTATATGCCTTGCTTGTTTATAAATTATACTTCAAGCAATATGGTGTCATGTGCAAGCTATTCTGTTCGGGATGGTATGGAAGATATCATGAGGCCGCAGTTGGGGTCCGCGTTTTGGCATACATACGCTCTGCTGTCCACATCCGCGTTCATATTTTAGTATGTACCATCGCAACAATTCCGCAAGCTGTGGATTGACAGTGGGAGAGGAAACTGTCATCGTTACATTGCAGACTGGCCAATATTGAATGAAATTCTGAATGTTGGTTGTCCCTTTCGTCCATTTTGTATTTTTGTCTACTATTTTTTTTTATCAGGTCTGTTATGTTTTTAATTTATTTAACGCGCCAAACGGTAAAATATAGATGCATGTGTAAGATTTGTTTGTTTCTGACAACTTCGGGTCTCTGATGGTACGAAATTCTCAGCTGCTACACTTGGCACGCTAGGTTCCAAAACGTCACATTTTTTAGCAATTTCGTGGGCAGAATCGATGGAGTTTTGCAATTCCGTGTGCTTTAGAATTTTGTGGACAAAACTGATGTAGTTTTTGCGACTTGTATACGAATTTAATAAAGTTAACAATTCTGTTGCCAGAATTGTATTGTCTTTAGATTTCCCTGAACAAAACTGTTTTACTCTTACAATTGTGTGCACGACATCGAGTAAGATATGGATTTTGTGAAATGTTCTTCCAATTTCGTGCACAAAATTGGAAAACATTTAAATAACGTGACATTTTTTTCGATTTTGTGCACAACATTTGATCAAAAATGGATTTTGTGGACAAAATTGGAAAGCTTTAAAGTTTTGTGGACGAACTTCAAAACCTTAGTCAATTCTGTGGACGAAATTGGTAAATCTAAGGATTCTGCGGACAGAATTTTCTGTGGCGGACTTGATAAACTTAAAGATGTTGTGGACGAAATCGATTTATTAAGCAATTCTGTAGATCCCAGTTTTCAATTTGGTGCGCGAAATTGATAAAGCTCACAATTTTGTGCAAAAATTGATAATATTACACAATTTTGTGCACAAAATTGATGGCAATTCCGTGCACAGAATTCAACAAGCTTGCTGGATTTTGTGAAATACTTTCAGTTTTGTGATTTTTTTCTTCCAGTTTCGTCAACAAAATCGTAAGAGGTAGCTTAATTTCGTGGTGGGAGTTCGATTTTTTAATTTGCTCTTACAATTTTGCGAATTTTGTTGTGATTCCGTCCACGAAAACAGTATTACGATTTCGTGCACGAAGTTGTGTCAGCATATTCAATATGACCATCAATGTGACGGCTCCAGTAACTGCTCCTTTCTAGTGAATTGGTATTATCAATAGGGAGAATATATGGAATAGGTCAGTTCTTGAAGATATAATTCGGGAAAAAAATTCTGGACCAAAATGAGTATTTCGCCTAGTCATATGACCTGGCGAAACAATCAGGCACTGTTCACCAAATGATGCTGCCATGGGCATGTGTGAGATGAGTCGATGTGTGTTCTGATCAGAAATCGATGGCCCTGGCACAGTCCACACAGCTTAAAGCCTATCGCCAACCTAGGCTCTGACGGTTTCATTACACGCTCATCACATTTGGAAATTGCATAGAAAATATATAATAATGTTTAATATTCATTGTAATGAAAAGTGGGATAGGGTACCACGTTTGAAGTGCACTTGTTGCGATGTTATCAGCTACTGACACATTCGTAGCAACGAAAATATGCGTAAACAGTTCATTAAATTACACCATATAATCCATGTTCCCACATGAAAGTTATGTTCACTTACTTCAGCCGCGAAAATTACTGACGAGAAATATTTTGGAAAGCTCTTAACTAACAGATCAGCATTTCTAAATATTTCTATACGCCTTTATAACTGACAAAGCCATTAGATTAGCCACCCAGATGTATAATAGAGTAATCCAGCATAAATAAATAGGTTTAAACTAAAACTAAGCTGAATGTCGTTGGGAATAAAAAGTTTGGTCGGACAAATGTTGCCTATGACCATGCCACACTACCAGTTGCGGAGAAAACAAGGAGGCACACGTACATAAAACTGAAGTAAAAAAGAATATATTAAAATTTGAAAAACCCATTTTGAAAAAAAAAATTTGAAAATATCAAGCAGTACTTAAAAGTGTTACTTTTAAGTACTGCTTGATATTTTTCCCGCAAACTTATTTTCAACTGTCCCATTTTGTAACTGTTGACATGACACCGCACTTGTGTATGTAAAATGTGATAAAAAGTGTGTCAAGTTTGTGTCCCATAAAATGAACCACCAACAACGAGGGGATGTTTGGTTCAGTGCGTGTCCCATTAAATGACACATCAGTCATATCTCAAACAACGGAGATTTTTTAATGTATGCTTACGACAGGAATCGGTTAATTTGTCCAGCTTTGATAAAGATTATGCATAGCGGAAAGACTAAATCACAAATTACACTTTTTTAGAATTCATATTCATTCTGTACTTCTATAATATAAAATCCTCTTGACAAAAAAAAAAAAAAACTGCATCCCTGTGAAAATCGTTGTGCATCTGCTTATTTTGGAGCCACAAACCTTTTTCATCTTATAAATATTTTTATTTACAATTTGCAAGGTTGCCTCCAACGCAGAAGCAAAGTGCGTATTTTGTCTGCTCCGCTGGGAACTAGGTCTGCTTTGCGGGGAATTTGAAAGGTGAACACAAAGGAAATGAGTGGCTCCGGGTCTATTTTATATATATATATATATATATATATATATATATATATATAATGAATGCAAAGTGTGCCGAGGAATGCTTTATCCTGGACAAAATTTCAACTGAGACACCTCTCTAAAGTCTAGGCATTCTTGCAATTCAGTGAAAGTTCTTGGCTGAACACAAAGGAAATGAGTGGCTCCGGGTCTATTTTATATATATATATATATATATATATATATATATATATATATATATATATATATATATATATATATATATATATATATATATATAAAATAGACCCGGACTCAGTAAATATACTGCATTACCGTGTTGATATGGCACTCGCACATAACTACCTCCATTGAACCATTCTTTTTTTAGGAATGGGGATTTGGTCGAGTGGATATGTGCGTTTCCCATTTCAGCTAGGCGACTGGTGCCAAAGGATGCAGGTTCGAGTCCTGCTCGTTCCGAACATGAAATATATATTTTCGGCATTTCCTTAATGCTGGTGGATTTAAGTCCCCGATTCTGGAAATATATGCCGACTCAGTAAATATACTGCATTAACGTGTTGATATGGCACTCGCACATAACTACCTCCATTGAACCATTCTTTTTTTAGGAATGGGGATTTGGTCGAGTGGATATGTGCGTTTCCCATTTCAGCTAGGCGACTGGTGCCAAAGGTTGCAGGTTCGAGTCCCGCTCGTTCCGAACATGAAATATATATGTATATATATATATATATATATATATATATATATATATATATATATATATATATATATATATATATATATATATATATATAATGAATGCAAAGTGTGCCGAGGAATGCTTTATCCTGGACAAAATTTCAACTGAGACACCTCTCTAAAGTCTAGGCATTCTTGCAATTCAGTGAAAGTTCTTGGTACGAAGCATTTGGATAACTCATGTGGTTACAGTGATATAAATAAGTGTGATTCTAGTTAGTCATAGTGGTGATAGAATTAATTTCTTTGCTGTTGCCTATGTGACACCCCTTGTTGTGTTAGCAGACAGATGCAAGATAGGCCAAGTTCAACCAGATATTGCAGCTGTGAAGCATGATGATTCCCCCGTCCAAATCCATGCATGTCATGCTGTCAGATTACAGCAGGCCTCAAGTAGCTGATAGTGGAAGGGGCAGGGGAGAGGAGAGTGAGCAGAATAAATGCTTACACAATCCATTTTGTATCAAAACTTTCCCAGTATCATGACTTTTGACCAAGTGATGATTTTACTCTGAGCTCAGAACTCCATGCTGTGAGGGAAAACAAGGCAAGAGTTGTTGATTTTTGTATTCGTTATACTGATGTATGCACAGATTATATTTCCTGGGTCCACATACTTTCTTATTTCAAGTGATATGTTCACAGGCAGAAAAATCTATTTAAATGACTGTCTGTACTGTAAGGGCCCTGCTGCTGGCACAGTCATAGCCAAGCAGATTACATTGAGGCCAGTGAGGGCAACATGGGGTCAGCTTTGGGAGCATTAACCCCTACGTGTTAATTATCCCTTTGTTTGTTATTAATAATGCATAAATTTTCTGGATGAATGTAGTGTGGCAGCAATCTTGTCTGTTATTGATTTTGCAACTTGTATTCCTGGTCTCAGATTTTGGTCAACAGAACATATGACTTGACATACATGGTCAGAAATAAAAAAAACATACAAACAAACATAAAACTAACAAAAAAACCCACAAAAAACCCCCATAAAACAAACAAAACAAGAAACACCAAACCATTTTTCTAAATAACAAAACACAATGTAATATATTAGAATATAATGTATAATATTTAATACACATATTAAAAACAACGAATGTTTGTGTTTATTCAGTTACCACCTGTACTGAAAACTATTTGAAGTGAAGTGGCCTGCTAATCAGCCAAGAGGATTCAGAAGTATTCACGTAACCCTTTCCTGATCCACCAGAAATATTGATTAAGTTCAATGTTGATATTTGCCAAATGTTAAATCCATTTAGTAATGTCCTCTGGCTTAAAATCAGTATGTACAGATCTATATCAGGCATGTTCATAACTTTTTTGAGTTTCAGAAACTGACTTTTTTCGGAGGGGTAGGGGTCTCTTTACCAGGAAGGTTCCTGACCTGCAGCTGACAGGAGAGGAAAAAAATCTGTAAATGTTTAGCCATGTGAGAATCATGCCAAAATACTACAGTGTACCCATCTGTAACAGGTCTGGAAAGGGAACTGTATGTCTGTTCCATAAAGACTTCATATAGAAAAATGGTTTATTGCCATTCAATGAAAAGGTGCAAGGACCTTCATGTGATAAAATGCTGTTCGATAGGAACAGAATGGCCAAGACTTCTACCCCACCTGGAGCACCAATTGAGCCTCTATGGTATGAGTAATGGTTTTCTGAACTACTTGATATTTTATTGGATATGTTGTGCAGTGAGCTGTGGGCTGTATTTTGGGACTCAATAGTTATATGAAGGTAGAACATGGTGTTCTGTTTTCATTGATGTCATGAAAACGGCGTGGAATTCTTTCTTTTTCTGCTGTCAACTCAGCTGACTGGCAGATCGGGAGACCCAACAAATGGCAGGCCTAGCATATCTGTCTCTATCTTTGGTACAAGTGATACATTTTGTGTTTTTAGTGGTTAGGCCTCATTGTTTTGGAAAAAAAGTTTGGGGCATATGGTTGGTGAGCAATATTTCAGGGGTTGAGAGGACTGGTTTCAACCACCAGTTGCCTCTTATGCGTGATTTCCTGTCTCAAGTTAGGACTGAAATATATTTCTTCACATTGGCATTGGAAGATGAATGTTCATGTGTTGGTCATTCTTGAATCTCTGCTTTTTGCTCTCATTGTTAGTTCAAATTTATGAATATGGATAACTCCATCCCCATTAAGTTGTCGTCGATTTGCACAGATAAGCATATTATGAATGACGTCATTTTGTTAGGGGTCGAAGGGCAGAGATCCATGGTCACAGGTCAAAGGTCACGAAAATGGAGGATGTCATCTACAATACATATCGCACCTAGCAGCTGGGACATGGACCCTAACCTCCGTGGCTACCACCTCCCAACCATCAAGCTACAACTTTGACATATAAATGGCATTTACAATACATATCGCACCTAGCAGCTGGGACATGGACCCTAACCTCCGTGGCTACCACCTCCCAACCATCAAGCTACAACTTTGACATACAAACGGCATTTTTTTCTTTTTACTTTTTTATTACAGACTGTGCACATCTCCAAGGTGTGAACTGAGGTAAAGTTAACATATTATTCTAACTCTGCCTTTCATGTAGAGTGTTTCAGGTGCACAGTGTGTGGGGCCCTCTATACGGCTGACCAGTGGACCATGCGTGGTTTTTCTCATGGTCAACTGTGCAGCTGGCTCCCCAGCCTGCACATTGCACTCATGGACAGTAGTATATATCTGGCAGGGTTGTCTCTGTATGACATTTCAGTTCATCTTGTCTTATTATTTGAAAATGTTGGAGTACTTCTACATGTTTATTTTTATATACTATAATATATAAAATAAATAATAAACCTTGTTTCTTTCATCTGCATTGTCTTTTCATCATGGGAATCAATAACCAAAGTTGTGTGTCTACTATATAAACTGTAGAGACCCATACATAAGCCCAAAAGTCCACACAGACCCACAAATACCTGCAGACCCAGAAAGGCACCCAAACAGACCCACACTTAACCCCACATGCAAAAAAAGACTGTTTACATAACACTTACTCATCAACTTCAAGATGTGATGCCTCATACTTCTTGTGAATATTGCCCAAGTTAGCGCTGCACTTCATGTGTGATCAGTATTGTAATCTTAATCACAACCATGTGATTTAATGGATTTGATTGTTATAACGGGCCCCAGAGTTTAAACATGTTTGGCTTTTTTCCCTTTTCTTTTTAATCTGATACATAAGTACAATCAAGACGGTCATAACGCACCACTCTTCAGAAGCTGTTAATTGCGCTACTGTGTAATGAAGGATTAATTGCAGTGCACCGCGTCAGGCGGAGGGCGTCCAGGTGTCGGCAGCCGGAGGGAGACGGTCAGCTTTGTCTCGCTTGAGTGGCCAGTGACTAGCCATGCATTCATCGAAGAGCACTTTCCACTCGCAATGATAATGGGATTAGAACTGACCAGGACTCAATAGCTGCTACTGTTGAAACCGACACGGCGGCAGTGTCGACCAGTTAAAAAAAAAAAAAATAATAATAACAGTAGGACCTACTTAATAACACCGTGTAGTTGGCATAATATTAGATTCAGTTAACTTTGTGGAGGGGAAAATGTATCGCACTTCTGCGTGGGACCGCGGGATGGGAAAATAGGGACATGCACCAGGGACTTGTGCAAGTCTAGACTACAATCACATGAGTAATGTTGCAAGATTATTAAACACAAATATTAACATTTTCATCTATAAACCCAGTATAAAACAAGTACGTATCTTTGTTGCAATACACTTTATTAAAAATAGTGGTTACTACAAAAAACTATATTGCAAACTATGGTTTAAAGTCTTTTCACACTGAGAAGTCTTTTGGATCAGGACACACTTCATGAAATAAATCTTGATATTCCAGTGGCATTTCTTCCCCTGCCACAGCTTCCACTTTATCACTAGATGGTTTTGCATTCTGGAGGATATCAAACAGATTGGCAGAGGGTCCAACCTGTAACAATGCACACATTTCCTCCATTTTTGGCAGCACCTACATAGTAGGTGTTGTACATAACTGTCATAGAATTGTGAAACCACCGTCTTCCAGTAACATTACAACAGAAGTTTTACTTGACAAATTGAATCTTTTCAGTAACAAGATTATGAATCTTCTTATATTCATCCCATAAGTGTGGGCAGTTATTTTGACAGCTTGCTCACATACATGTTCCTGATAAAATAATAATTTCAAAATTTCAGATGACATCCATAAGTTCCATGGATTTTTAGTTCTGACTTTTGTTGTTGGCGCATGTTTGTTGAATACCCGGTCAAGTTCAGAGTGCCATGTTTCCTGCACTACCTCAGTGTCTGATATATTGTATAGATTCGTTAATGTAGTCTTATTTATCAGATAAAAAATCATTCTCATCAAAAGGCACACAACTGCAGACTCATTGTTCTTTCCTCTCTCGCCTCGGATGTTTTGCAGTTATAACAGTATATACCATGAAGAATTCCCTAATACACCATGAACATAAATGCTTTTGGTTATGACTCGTAAGTATTAGATGAATAGTTGTTGCTATATCCGTGGTAACTCTGGTTGGTTCGAGGATTAATTGGTTAAGTAAGCATAAATCCTCAAGTATTAATTCAGGATGATTATTTTCATTAGAGTCTAGAAGAGAATAGTCAATATTGAAGTCACCAAGTATAGTCATGTAAAGACCTGTATCAACTGCTATCCCCAAATTAACTGTATCTGGAATTTGGTTGCTAAAATACATTTTCCTATTTGGTTGGCATCAAACACATGAGAGTGTAATATTCTCTATGTTTGGACTCTGAAGGGTTGGGTCCATTTGACGGAATGTTGACAGAACTTCAGCTGCTATTTCTTGTTTGACGTTATTTGTGCCAGTTGCCACAATTCAAACTTCCCAATCCAACCAATTATTACTTTCCACAAAATTGGTAGCATCATTGACCTTGGCTGCAGATTTAATTGAAACATTGTTTCTGGTTTCATTGAATAATTTTTCAGCGACTGACGCGTTAGAAACGATTCGCTAATGATGACTACTTTGTTAGTCTTTTCATCTGGTGTTGGTATCGTGCCTGGTGATCTTTCATATGGCGTTGAAGTTTTAGGGTGTTGGTGGCATCTCATTTATTTGATGTTCACCAGAAGAAATTGTGGTTTGACGTGTAGTGTTCGACCTTACTACATTATTTGTGGCCACAGAAGCAGTCTGTTGCTGTGAAGTTACTATATCAAGGATAACTTAATCCTTTTGATTGTCAACTGCTATATCAGATTGGTTTTTATGCTATCTTTGTCTTTCTTTTCTGTTTCTGCTTTTTTTTTTTTTTTTTTGCTCCTTTCAATGAACTGTCTCCTCTTATGACGCTTGTTGGAGGGCGTTGTGGCAGTTTTGGGTCCTTCATCGCAGTATTATTAGATAGTTTCCATAGTTGACACAAGAGACGACATGCATCTTTCTGGTAATAGCATGTTATAATGAATACATTTTTGTGGCCAGTTACACCATATATTTGTCTGTTTTCTCTAATTACCAAAAATTCTGCATTGCCGATTATCAATTATGATCATTACTGGCCGCAGAGCGTATAGAGTTTGTAGATTATGAGTGAATTTTTGGGTGTTGATCCAAAGGCTCTGTTGCAGGACAATTAACACCCTATCATAAATATAATTATATATAGTTTGTGGTAAGACGAATGTCACTCTAATATATATACAGTGTATTGTGTTTTGTAAAGCAAGGGAATTAGGAAGGTTCAGATCCTTAGAAAAAGTTGGACTGTGCAAAAGTCCAAATGTGTCCTACATACGGTCCTGAATATTGCACTGTCTAAATTTCATTTGAATACGTTCAACGTGCATCGATCGACAGTGACTTAATTCCCAATACATCTAGATCTAATGAATTCTTTTGAGCCTTATCCTTAATATTACACAACATTTCTGTATAAACTTCAATTGTAAGTGTCGCGTGTAACCGATATCCGCTGCATAAAGTCAGGGATCTGATTTTATGCTCTTTGTCAGAATTTAATCTCAATATGCCTAAAATCATCCGTTAGCTACGCCAATATCTGAATTCATCAAACAACTGCATCTTCCCAACAAGTAACATGTTGGGTAGCTTTAGTTTCACATATATGACACTTCCATAGACCAAATTTCCCAGATTATTGGCAAGGTATTTTACCCATTACTATATAAACTATACCCGATAGGGGCAACACATTTTACCAGACCTTATGGTACTGTTCACACAAATGCAGAGAATAGGATGAGCGCATTAACTTACAATTGCGAGAATATTGATTTTTACATGTGATCCCTTTTAAGAATACACGTATACACCTTCATTAAAATCTTATGCTATTGACGCATTTTGATGTGATGTTTCCTCAGACCCAGTAGGAGCAGTTCTACGAAACAGACAGGAAGATCTCTGGCACACACGAAGGCGATCAACGCCGCCTTGTAACGCTGTTAGTAATGGCGGGACAAAACCTTCAATTTGATTGGCTTTTCTGGCATCAGAAGGAAAGCCTTTTTGAGTTTCAGAGGAATCTGAAAGAGAAATAGACTGATTTACATATGACGCAATGATAAGCACTGCATGATTCACAATTGTTGCAAGATTATTTTGTCTGATGCCTCAAGGTGTTTTTTCGCTAGCAGTAAAATTATCTTGCTGCAGCATCCTTGATTGTGTTCTTTCTCCCGTTTCTGCTTGAATCATTTAAACGCGCATGGGTATGAATTGCCGTTTGCCTCAACATTTTTGCTTAAATTTGTCGTAACTAGAAAACATTTTTGGCCAGTTTTGTATGTACGACCATTCACGGGATTTGTAAGTAAGACCATTCATGATGACGGCGGGGTTGGGTGCACCAAACCCGGGTAAGTCAGTCATACTGTGACTAGGAATGGGTTAAATTTGATATCTCCATCTTGTATGAATGCAGTAAGACAGTACTGCACTAATCAAGTGCTTATTACCACTGCACAGTAGGTAATTGTCGAGTATTGAAAGTCATCACCCCGGTAAATAACTTGGTATTGGCATGCCCCGAGCACTGCCTACTACTGCAAGTTTGCGGGAATGCAATGATAACACTAACTATTAAGCACAGAGCTATGTTTTTATTTAATAGTGAGAGGTCCCTCCAAAAAAAATGTTGGTTCCGATTTGATTAGCTTTTATTTCTGAAGGTAGTCGAGCTATACCCCGGGGTAAAATAACTGCACCATCACCCTTTAGGTTGCATGAACTAAAAAGAGTAGAAAAGTTTTCACATAAGTACAAACAAAGTATATACTATTTAAATGGCCATGATCAATAGATTATAAAACAAGCTAAGGTAGTCCCATTTGGTTTAAGTTATTGTACAAATAACGACTTCTTTGATCAGAAATTATAATGTAATTTAACATTAGTTTATTATGTGGAAATAACATCATAATGGTTTTATCAAACGGTGAACTGTTTTCAGATAATAACTGGCAACATGTGTGAATGAAAAGGCGACCTCTAGAAATTTGATCTGTGCTTGTTTTGCAATTATGTTACAGTGCTTCAAAGTTGATGTCACTGTACATTGTGGGATTGTAATCTGGATTCAGCCTTGAAATTCCAAAATAAACACAAATAAGGAAAATATGTGTGCCACTTTTTGGGCAAGCCTGTTAGGAGCAATTCAGTGAAAAAAGTACAGAATTTGGTTGAACCTGTAACAATATATTCCCACATTTTTGCATACCATTGTCACATCGCAATTTGAGACCAAAGCATATTTTGTCGCCAAATAATTCAAGAAGAGGGTCATACATTTATCTTATTTATGATATGTTGATCATGACCTTTGCAACAATGTATCCTTTGCTTATCTATATGTGAATTTTCAACTTCATGGAGTCGGCAAAGAATAGTGGACTTTGTATACCCGGGCATAGCTCTATAATTATAATTCTTATTATTATTATTATTATTATTATTATTATTATTATTATTATTATTATTATTATTATTATTATTATTATTATTATTATTATTATTATTATTATTATTATTATTATTATTATTATTATGTTATTATTATTATTATTATTATTATTATTATTAACAACGACAATAATAATAATAATAATAATAATAATAATAATAATAATAATAATAATAATAATAATAATAATAATAATAATAATAATAATAATAATTTACTAACATACCCCTGAAACGAAATCATAGAAATATACACATAATGGCAAACCCGATAGTAGGCTATAATGATAAGAACAAAGCACTAAACTTAAATGAATCTTGAACTCAAAATGCAATGACGCATGCTTGGCGGGTGCCTAATATGAATGGAACTATAGCCACCGCATTTCAATTTATCCAGCAGGTGGCGGGGGGGGGGGGGCGGGGGGAAGGCGAATGCACCGGCAATCCTGGAAACCCCGGTTCCGGGACCTAAGAATTAAACCATTGCCACTGAAATTAACATTGTGTTAACCAGGCTGGGGCCTAAGAGACGAGAGCACTGGGGATCCAATATACCTCCGGATCCGTAAATCGAGCTTTAGAAAAATGGACTTAGAACGCCCTATAGTTAAGAGAGAAGTGAGCACAGGTTCGGCCGACCAGGGCTTAAAATAATTGTATAAGAAATATGTTGTTGTACTACAGAGAAGCCAACATTCAAAATGCTATTTCAAGGACATTCAAGTGAGAACACCAGGAACAAAACGTATGTAACGAAGAATGTAAAGAAAATACTCAGCTTCAATGCGGGACAAACACTGTAAATTGGTAAAAATTTCAGCTAATTTCAGGGCCTATCCCTGATGATGAGGGACAGTTGACATCTCCGGAGTGAATCAACTATGACGTTTAAGCCAGGACCATATGTTAAAACTAGCCTTGGCGGTTCATCCGGGCATAGCGCAACTACATCAAAACTAGTCTTTAGGTGATACAGCTCTAAAACTCTCGTAAGTCATTCCTTTACCAGTTATACCATAATGAGCTATATTGTGAACTCATCTTAGCTGGTTATTGAATAACTGTACTGTGCGAACGTGGACGTTTCACAAAGCTATCTTTACATGGACCTACTTAATATAACATGTAAACACATTGCACTTTATTTTTTCTTTTTTTCTTTTACTTTAATCATTATTTCATTTGTTTACTTTCAATTAAATTTTTTTTTTTTACGACAGTCTTCCAGTCAGAGCGACATACAAATAATGTTGCTTCAATGAAAGCGACGCTATTAGATGTGGACCTGAAATTGCTCTTAACATACTGAAAAGGTCAAATATTGGATATATTAGGGTGAGAAAGGTCCAGTACTACTTATTGCTGAACCACGTGTCGGCATAAAACGTGAGGGTCCAATATCAAAGAACCAAGTTTTGACATAACAGTTATTGAACGTAAAACAGCTCTTTTTTTATTCCTTCAATAAAGGAAAGGAACTCACTCAGTTCTGTCTCAGAGAGCATTTTTGAAGTTGACTTGGTGTTTTAAAAACGACAATAAATGAAATAAAGGTCAAAGAGAAAAACAGTTGAAAAATAGGAAAAAAAGATTTGTTTCAAAACAATTTTGTCTGTGTGCCTTCAAAAGTTGTAAATATTAAATGCTACAGCTTTTGTGCTTTGGTACTTCACATTCTATTGAACCCATGGGTGGTTGAAAATTTCAGTCCAAATGAACTTGACCTTTGACCTTTAGATGTTACATAAAAAATACAGAAATTACAACACCTACAATTTAAGCCCAACTTAAACCAATTTATTAAAATTGCCCAAGTTGTGGCCAGATGAAACTTACAAAGGGCCAAATGACCTTGACCTTTGACCTTTAGAGGTTACATGCAAATTACAAAAATGTGTAATATTACAAAAGCTACAAATGGAGCCCAACATGATCAAAATTGGATCAAAAGTGACGGAGTTATGGGGAGATGAAAATTTGAAAGGTCCAAATGGCCTTGACCTTTGATCGAGTTCACATGTAAATTACAAAAATACGTAGTGTTGCAATAGCTACGAATTGGGTACAACATGGTTACAATTGGATGATATTGACGGAGTCATGGCCAGACAAAAAATTCAAAGGGCCAAATGACCTTGACCTTTAGAGGTCATATGTAAATTACCAAAATATGTAGTGTAACAATAGCTACAATTTGAGCCCAACATGATTAAAATTGGATAAAAATTCATGCGCGTATGTCTTGATGAAAATCTCAAAGGTGCAAATGACCTTGACCTTTAACCTTCAGAGGTCATATGTTAATTACGAATATGTGTAGTGTTACAAACATACTAACTGAAGTTGGATTGGTTGCCTGTACCTATAATAGTTTTGTAGATATTAAAGATTTAAATTTTCAAATGGCCCTAATTTGCATAATTTTCAAAACCGTTGAACAGCTTTACAGAAACTCAAGACTTTGTGTGTGGGAGTATAATCATGCCAAGTTTTGAGTTTCTACGTGTAATAATTTTCGAAAGAAAGAAAGAAAGAAAGAAAGAAAGAAAGAAAGAAAGAAAGAAAGAAAGAAAGAAAGAAAGAAAGAAAGAAAAAATCAGTATCTCAGTGTGCCAATACAGACATAACAAGTTAGTAGGTCCATTTTTCGTTCATTGGTGGGATATTTTTACCATCAATAGTATCCTTCACAATAATAGGAACAGTGTTATGCGAACATGGACCTTAATCAGGTCTTGACATATTGAAAAAATGAGAAAATCGTAAAATGATTTTTTTCGTTCTTTGAAGTGCTATAATCAATCGGCATAAATAGAGTGCTGTTGGCATAATGAATTATTGTGAGGATCTTCTGCAGAAAAAAGTTATGATTGTAAACATGTATTAAAGATATACATTCCTTCTTCCTTTCCGTTTTCGTTGTTGTTTGGTTTTATTTTAGTAATGTTGTTTTATTTGCTTTATCTTTGGGAGGGAGGAGATATCATTGGACCTTTCGGCGCTGATAAGGATGTCGACCGACACCCTCGACACGCCCACCCACCCACCCCCGGCCATGGGCCTGAGTACCAACACCTATTGAATCTGTTTTTTTTTCCGACGTACAATTTAAACGTTCTGCGTTCAAACTTGCCCAAAATACAAGATGGTGCATTGTACCACTGTGACATTTTGAAACATTTGTATACTCACCGGTGTTTCGTCACACGGTGCGAATTTGTACTTCTGAAATATTGCGACTATCGCCATTTTCAACTCCAGCAAGGCCAGCCGTTTACCGATGCAACTTCTGGGCCCAATGCCAAATGGCATGAACTGGTATGGATGACGCCGAGCCTTATTCTCTGGTGTGAACCTACACGCACAGTCAATGTTTCAAATTCAAAGACATAAAAGATTCAAATTACCTATATGCACACATATCTATATATTTTTTCATTAAAAATATGAAGACTCCAACACATTTTTGGCTGGTATTTTTCATAAATTTTAATGTGGCAAACTGGTTCCAGATTTTTGATCTTCTACATCCTCGCCAAATTGGACAAAGAGTCGCATAAATCGAAAGAAACTGTAGTGTTCCCTAACTGATCACGTTTTGGCACAACATAATTTATTTATCTCAAACAGGCACATGCCTAGCAATTATTAAACATTAATAATGCCAGGAACCCATTAGCAAATTTTATAATCTCCATACCCGTTCCTATCACTCCGTTTTTCAAAACTAAAAATACAGAAACATTGAAGAATTTAATTTTCAGTTCTGTTTTTGTGTTGCCCTGTAGATAGCGCCATCAATGGCGACAAAATCTATTCCCAGGATGTGTCCAAAATGTCCTATGGTTAACTATAATAATATAACAATAAATCTTTATTTACCATCGAGCGCAGGCACAATAAAAACATTAGCGCCACGCCCAGGGCACCATAAGTCGACGAAATGAAAGTACAAACTTATTGGCATTTTAACACACGTTTCATCTTTAAAATCATGGACGCCATCGAGTCGACAAAAAGGTATTTAAGGATAGAATGGCTGAACACATAATAACATCTCCGAGCCTGGGTTAGCTGAGCTAAAAAGCAGACATGTCTCTGATCAAAATTTTCATCGACCCTGAGCGTCAGGAGGAATGCCTCCGTTTCTTATTCTGAGAGTTCGAGTACTCACGTACAATGGAAGAAAGAGCTACAACTTTTAAGTTTAAAAACAAATAACCTTATGTTGTTTTACCTTTCTGGATCAAACTTATCTGGTTCAGGCCACGCTAATGGATCCCGATGAAGTGCATAGAAAGGTAAAATGACCCCAAAATTCTTGGGGATGTGCACGCCCTCTATATCAATGGCTTCTGATGCCCTTCTGTCCATCCTGCATATACCATGCAAAAGATGAAGTACAACACAAAAGATGAAACATTTTTCAAAATATAAAATATAAAAGCATGCCAATTGCACATGTGCATGGCGTGTAAAATTTGTTGGGGGGGGGGGCTTCCAATGTCAGCGTTTACAGCTGAATTCATTATTTCTTGGTCATTCATTTGGACAAGATATGTTTCATAATAGTGTCTGCATTGCACCAAAAATTGAAACCAAAGCCATTATTTTAAAATTTCAATTTGACGCCCTGTAGTCCTGACATGAGGAACACCAAAAGCATGTACATTCAACAACTGCCCACTAGGTTGAAGCTTTTTTTTCAGATTTTAAATTTTTAAGTCGTAGTATTTAGGGGCTGTCCATTACTGGACATCATTTTCACCTCCGATCATAACATTCATTACTTCCCTTGCCCCAAAATATGACCAAACATCATTTTACAAATTCCAAGCACACCATCGAAGCATGGATTCTCAGTGATTCAGACTTCATAAGGGGTACTATCTAGGTATAAAATGATAAAAATACATACATCACTCATGTCAATCAAGGTTATGTGTAAAAGGGAAAGAATACCCATTTTAAACATGTTTCAACAAATATTCAAGTAAGCCAATGTGTAACAAAAATTACATGTATGTGTGGTTCCAGTAACCCAATCGCACCCTATTGAAAAGGCCTGACCCAAAAATAAATTTTACGAAACTTGAAAAAAAAAAAAAAAAAAAAAAAATTCAAGCCGCCTTTCCTAATAAACATTGATCGACCCTGGCTGAAAGAGAGGTTCTCCACAGGTACTGTCCCGCAGCTCCAAGTCCTATGGTAGGTGATAAATATTCTGGTCCAAACCCACAGAAGTACAGTTTTCTTCCAATGTGGTACACAGAACACGATACTGGTCCAAATACCACAGAGGTACAGTTTGGTTTCAATGTGGTACAATGAAACACCAAATATACAAGTCCATGCACTCAATGGCACTGTCCACATTCCACAGGTACAATGTATAAATGAGTATCTCCTTGGCAACAGCAATGTCTCACAGTCCAACTGGCTTGAAGACACACAGCTTCTGTCAGATCTCAGAATTATCCTCCCCCAGCCATGAAAGGAGCTGCTTAAAATACCCATGCTGAGGACTCTCATCAGTATTCTACAGTTTTGTAATTAATCACACATCATACTTCTCTGTGATCTTTCTAGACCACATCAAAACTTTCCCTTTGTTGACAACTTCGTCTGTATGTAGGTCACCACTTAAGACATTGTTCACTGATCAGATCTCAATGACTGAGTAGGCCAACTCAGTGATCTGGCAAACACTCAATAATTCCAGTGGCCCTTCCATGTTAAAACAAACAACCATAGCATACAAATATGAACTTGAAAGCCAGGTAAATTAATACTAATTACATATATCATCAATATAATTTGGGCCGAGGAAGGTTTGAAAAATGCCAAAAAAATAAAAAGAAAAGAAATAATGTCGAATTTGAACAAAATATGCACATAAATACACGCAGTAAATAAACATGGTGAAAACCTAGAAAAGTGAGATTGACAGAATGAACACTGATCTTTTCTCATAAATATGGTTTGATACGGCATTGTCATTTTATCCTGTTGTTTAAGGTTAATTGTTTTGACGAAATGTGATATATTTGGATCGATAACATACGTATATCATAATAAGTTTATGCATCCACCATCCTCAATGACCCTAAAAAGCTCTCATTTTTTTATTGATTGTTTTCGATAGCGGAAACATATTGTAATAAAAGTTGCGTAAAATACACATATAGCTGACAATAGACAATTGCAAAATGTAAACAGTAGGCGCCTGTATTGCTAGGAACCCTTGGAAATTGGTTTTTAACCACGGGATACCCAGCTATTTTATGTAGCCAGCAAATCGATATTGATAATTACATGTATGTATTACCTACCGGGGAACTGCAGGAAATAAGCGCAAAGTCTCGTCAATGCACATCTGGACGTACGTTAGCTTGGAAATGTTTTCGTATGTTGCTTCTCTCTGGTATTGTGAAAGGAAAGTTACAATTGCGCAGTAAATCTCAAAAGTGGTAGAATCCCATGAAACTTGTATGCCACTTCATGAGAATATGACACCCAACTAATATTTTTCACAAGAACCCATCTCATCGTGGTGCACACTTATGTATATAATATACAGAAAATAAAAACTATTTCGTGTTTTTTTATCCAAGAAATTAGACTTTTACGTATTTGTGCTCTTTATTTTCGCAGAAAAAGTTTAAATGCTTCATTATACATGTCAAATACAGAATGTCAGAGCTTAGTAATGGCTTATCGTGTGATTAATTCTTGGAATGACTGACTCTTACCAAACTGTATCAGTGTAGTTATAGGTACATCATATTTTCAGCTGCTAGTCGATAATCGGAGACAAGTTTTAGCCATGGCATGGTAATAAAACTGATCAATTAGACCATCGACGAACAACTGTGATAAAATTTCAATATCTGGTCGTCGCATTTCAAAGTATATTCCTCCTAATAAAGGATACATGACCGTTATCATGATACCAAAATGTATTGTTTTGAAAATAAGCAAACTGTTTATGGCCAGAAAGCTAACTAGTTCCACTTATGTGTTGCGCTAAAACTCTGCAGAGTTCGATAAAACAAACCCCCTTTATGACGTCATCGATTTCCTGGATGACTTTGTCTTGGACATCGGGGTGAGTAGCTAAGTTATATGCAAAAAATTGCAACGTCGAAGCTGTAGTTTCGAATCCAGCAATAAAGAATAAAAAGCCCTGGCCGATGATCTCCTCATTCGTAAGCCCTGAAATAGAGGATATTCTGAATAGCATCATGCGTACCTGCATGTACTTTACGCCCAATACATGGTGGATGTTTCACGTGACTATCATGTTGCAATTAATCTTACACGTCATAAACAGTGTACACTGTTAGCGGGTGTCATGTTATTGCTTCTTTATAAAGGAACAAAACGTGAAATCGCACGGTTTTTCTAATTACAGCGTTTGATTTACCAATTCTTTGTTTTCGTTTGTCTTTTTGTTTGTTTGTTTTGTTTTCCGACCCTAAAACAAAACACTAGAATTTTAATTTCCATTGTTATAAAATTAATATAACTGGACCACAAAATCAAAGTTTTTGTCATATATTTTATAATTGTTTGTGCCATTTTCAGTTGGTAATTTGTCTCCATCGGGGGTACTAAAATACAGCAGCTATAATATAGTTCGTAGTAATGACATTGACAATTTATAAAATAATTATTGCACAGGAATACAAATGGCTTATATTGTCTTTAAGAACAGCAACAGTTTGCAGTCAGCATACACATAGGCAGTTCAAATGACAATTCTTTTGCAGTATGAGAGGTGACTTTGACCAAATGGAGTTCTATTACCATTGCAATTAAAGGAAATCTGATATTTCGCCTCGTCCTTTTATTGGATATGTGTATGTATGTATGTATGTATGTATGTATGTATGTATGTATGTATATATATATATATATATATATCTGTGTGTGTGTGCGTAGTGGGAAGGTAGACAATTAATATTAGTAATATCACCATGTGACCTTGAAATTAAGGTCAAGGTCAATTTTTATGAACCAAAACTTCGTTTTTCTGGCAGATCATCATCAAAAACAAAAACAATCCAAGTCGTAGCTCCAATAGCTGTCGACGGATGCTAGAATGTAATGTCGAAATTACCAACTATGTGCTGGTCCCCAAAATACAATCAAATTGTAGCCCTTATAGAAGATCATCATCCTATGCTACATTAAACCCATACATATTTAAAATAGCTCTTAAAGTATTCAGGTCAATCATAAAAACTGCGGAGAACCTTTAACTTTGTAAATTGGAGACGTAATCTTAATGTGGCGCTCCAACAGGACTAGATTGAGTCATGTGTAATATTCAAATCACAGCTCAGTTAGTTTTCCACTTATCAACCGACAAATTGATTCATGAATGGGGCCTTGGAAACTTGGTCAATATCAGTGTTATGTTGTCACAACCTATCCTTTAAGGACGACGAAATAAAAACCACACGTAGCGTCACTTATTAATCGACCCTGCTTCGGAAACCCCAGAGTCAATAGAAGATGCTTTGGCTCACAACCTATCCTTTACGAAGGACAAAAAAAAACAAAGTTTCAGCATAATCCCACAGACGGCTTTGAGGTAAGGTCGAAAACACACACACACACACACGCACACGCACACGCACACGCACACACACGCACACGTAGCGTGACTTATCAATCAATCCTGCTTCAGAAATCTCAGTGTTAGTTGAAGATGCTTCGGCTCACAATTTTCGAGAAGTCGAAAATGTGAAGCTTGTACGGACGAGGGAGGGCCAGTTACAGCACAAAGGTTAGCTAACTGACAAGCCAGCTTAACTGCAATGACCAGAGTAAAATGTAAAGAGAATACTAGGAGCTGGTTCTGTTATTAGAAATAATAGTTTTCTCCCTACAGACGCATTTTTCACACAGAAGTACTAAGATTTTTTCAGTAGAAAAATACACAACTTTGACAGGACATGAGAACACTTTTGACAGCCATGCAATACTGCAGAGGAATGGTTGTTTACAAGATTACCTTATTGGAAAACCGTACGATAATATCAAGTCGCCCCCACCAGCGTAAATATGAAAAGGTACAGCAGAAAAATACTGTGTTTGTGTCTTTATTTTGCATATTATGTATGGTCTGACAGCATTTTTGTGTGTATTGTCGACTCAGGAAGAAAAGAAAAAGAAAGAAACGTCTCGGCCACTCTTAATATTGACGTGATACTATACAAATGCATATTATCTTCAGTCTCTTTACAATAGCAGATAATGGGTTACTTCGGAATGGCAAGGCTGAAACCTTGTTGCCTAAGCAACCGTGTTATATTTCAAAAAAATAACGACAGATTCACGGCGTGTTTTGTTTTGTTTTGTTTTGTTTTGCTTTTGATTGTGTTTTTGTTCGTTTTCTTGCTCTTCCTTTTTTTCTTGTGGTTTTTTTTTTCTGTTTTTTTTTTTTTTTTTGCTTGTTTTTGTTTTTTTGTTTTTTTTGTTTTGTTTTGTTTTGTTTTGTTTTTTTTTTTGCTTGCCATTTTTGACATGTCACCTTGTGACTGCTTGATGTGGTGTGGAGTCGCATACAGATGGCACCATCTGCATACCGCACTGTGTCCATTGCCTCATGCAGCTCCATTTACAACGTGATTTGTCTCCACTTCGGAACAGAACCCACTATTTTACCCGTGAAATAAAGTTGGGATAAAGTATGTTCATGTCGTTGTGTTTTTGGCTTTGTTTGATCTATTCTAGGCTTGCAATTATGTATAAAGCTCGTGTTTTACCAAGTCAGACGCTTTATGTTCGATAATTACCGCCGAATAAAAATCAAGGGCAACACTTTCACAACACGGTTACCTTTCCGCATGTTATTTCAGATTTTCGAGCGAGTATCTTGACCATGTAAACTGGGATATCGACATTTTGTAATATTTGTTAAAACTTGCCTGATCGTGATTACAAAGCAGACAATAATAAACCAATCTTAAAAGCCATTTTATCACACGTATACCAACAATATACTTTGTATGATTATATGAAAGAACCTCCAGTATCATTAATCTTTGACGAGCCGCGTTCTTGCTGGCCTATTTTTACACAGAGAACAGAAGTTCACCTTTCTTCTTCCTTGATGTGTCAACTGTCAGACCGTTGGCAGCCAGCTCTTGCTGAACCTCTTCTTCCGCGTCCTGCAGATTCTTCCCAGCGTCATCGAGCAGTTTCATGAAGTCCACGTGGTGAGGCTAAATTGATTTTGTAATATTTTTTAACAGTTTTAAGGATAATCTAAGCTTAAAATATAAAATGTTGTTTGAAATGGCATTTGTATCTGTTATAAATGCACATATTATGGATCTAAATTCAGAACGTATTTAATTAGGTTTCATGCATGCTCAAAATGCGACGACCTTTTCAAAATATCAATTGAATACGCAGTGACCAATAAAAAACGGGGCAAAGTTAAAACAGCATCTGGGTCTATTGTGGTTTTGAACTTATTTTAGATTTAACATTTTCGATATATTTACTTTCCATACTTGTGAAAACCGCCATTCCTGTGCATACAAGGCAAAACCTAATGTGAGGAAGCATAAATGTATTATATGAGTCTCTTTTATTTTTAACCTGTTTTTTAGTTGTGTTGTGTTTATATATCAACCGAAGACTGTGCAGGCTTTTGTGTGATTTGCACTGCCCGTCCACACGAACTACATGAATTACAACTCAGTACTACGAAATGGTAGTTTGTATGGGGGGAAATGGCTGGCACAGGGAAATGCTGTCACAGACGGAATATTCACCCCGGGCCTTGCAGTTGCAGGGCTTTCGGAAAGAGCTTAAACACTATCTTTCACCAGAGAGCTGCCACACAAATAAATGCAATAATTCTGTGGAAATAAAGGTGGAGTTAAAGAATACCACGGAAAAGTTTAGACTAGGTCATGTTGAGATAATGATCACCACTATGTGGTGTGGCAGTCGTTTTGTACTAAACGGTCAAAAAAAACTGCAGGCAGCTGCACAACGTACAGTAGGTTCTATCTACGCGGCAGATCAGAGGCCTTGTGCTGCTAAAACTCCAGGCCGGTCGTACGGTCTCAGAAACTGAAGACCAGTCTTAATCTATTTTTCTTAAAGAGCCATATATGGTATACATCTTACACGTTTTCTCTTGTAGTACCTAAAATATGAGCTGATAAAGTGCACACAGTGATAAAATACACGACCTTTAAGTCACGAATTGATGGAAGTTTCCAAGATCCGCCATCTTGGCATGATGCTGGTTTTCACCAAGTTCAGCAAGTAAGCGATGTTGTGAGTGCTTGGTGTGTCCATATGACCAATATTGTGGTAAAATACATAACTGTGGGTTTTGTGACGTCACGAATCCCAGGACTTTGCAAAAACTTCAAAACCGTGGGATATCTGACGTCACAAAACCCTGCGAATTATTGAAAAAAAAAACCAACTGCAAAACCAGGGTAGCATGACAAAACTCACGGTTTTGTTCCAAAACCGTGAGTTTTGTGAAAACATTGGATAACAAGGACAAACCCCGGGTTTTGTCACAAAACCCACCGATTTGTGTACAAATCCTAGTGTTTTGATACAAAACCCTTGGTTTTGTGCATATAATTGAACACAATTTGAAAATTATCATATTTGTTTTGTTATCCTCGATAGTTTACAAAACACAGACTTTTGTGCCGAAACCTGGGATTCACAAGCAAAACACTGGGTATTGTCACGGTTTTACATACAATACCATAGGTTTTGTTTAAAACCTCTTGATTTTGTGAGCAAAACTCAGGCTTCTGGTTCAAAGACCTGTACACAAAACCCCGGGTTTTGTGAATTATTGAACAGTAAAACTTCCATAAAGGAGGAGATGTGCTAGGGGAGCAGGCAAGGGGTTCATAGGCTGATGCAAGACAGGAACAGACAGGAGGGTGGAATGAGAGGAGAGCAGAGCCAGAAGAAGGGGAAGGAGACGAGAGGAAAGGTACAGAGTCAAGGGAGGTGGACAAAGAGCAGGGCCAGCGAGGGAGGGATACATACAGTGTGAGGGGTGCTGTATGTCAGAGGAATTTAGATGTACTGGGCTGCCCTGTACCTTTGAGGAGGCAAGGGATGAGAGTTTTAAGTACAGGGGTGGGAATGTAGGAGGATGGAGACTTTAAAAGTCCAACCAGCAGTCCTCAAGTTAGAGTTCGAGGAGACCCGAGATAGGAGTAGGGCTGCAGGGGGTTAGCATAGTAGGGGAACAAGAGGTTGGTAGGGCGCAGACTAGGGATGGGAGGAGACAGGTGATAGGACAGGCAACACAGGAGGAGGCAGGGACCAGTGGACAGGAGGGTACAGAGGAGGAGGGACAGGTGGCAGAGGAGACAGTGTGGGAGGAGATTCAGGCCAGTATAGAAGAGAGAGGAGAAATGGTTAATATTAGGCATGCAGTTGTAGTGGGGAGTAGTATTGCTAGGAGGATAGAGATTACCTTTTCTAGGAAGGACAAGGAGAACAGGGTGAAGGTATCTCTGTCAGGGGCAAAGATTAAGGACATAGAGGAGCGTTTGGAAGAGATAGTAAAGAGTAGTGGGGAGTGCCCATAGATCATAGTCCAGGTTACAACTAATGACCTGTTGGACAGGGAGCAGGGAGGAGTAGGGACGGTGGGTGCTGAGACATTGTTGGGAAGGCATATGGGGCTCTTAGGCCGTATAGGGCAGTTAGATTGTGAGCCGTCAGTAATGAAGATTCTACCAAAGTTTAGTATGAGTAGCTGGGAGCCTAGCAGGATCTATGAGATAAATAGGCAAATGGGTAGGATATGTAGGGAGAGGAATAAAGTGTTCAGGGAGGGATGTGAGGAGTTTCGCGGTAGGATTTGTTTGCCGGGGATGATCTGCACCCCAGTCAGGTAGGAGGAGATAGGTTAGGGCAGACATATAGTGAGTGGGTGCAGCAGCAGGAATAACTAGAAATCCTGATGTCTACCAGGCAGTCTCTTGGCCAGAGTGGTAGAAGTACGAACAGAGAAAATGCAAGAATGTTCAGTAACAGAATATAGAAGACCATGAAAATAGGATATGTTGATTGCAGGGGATATAAGTACAAGGTGGCAGAGATAGGACATGTTACAGAGACTGCCCTCATGAGTGAGACAGGCACATGTGTGAGAACGAGATTGACTGGACAGTGAGAGACACGTGATTAAATCCACCCAATGAGGTGATTGGAATATTCTAAACCCGTTTATAATGAGGGAAAATGAAAACAGATTCCGATTTGGGGCCATTTTTTCGATAGATATCCCAGGATTTTTTTCTTAGCCAATAAGAGAGCTTCTTACATAGAAAGATGAAAATCTAAGGATTCCAGCAGTATATTACCTTTTGGCAGACAATGGAAAACATTGTGACCGCAAAGGTGCAAAGCCACTAAGTTTTGCGGGTAAATTTAACAGTTGTATCATTCAAAACATCGTGAAATACGGCCAGTTGTTGGCTTTTTATCCACTTGATGAGTTTTTGTTTTTTTTTTAACCGCAAAATCGAACTAGCCAACCACAAGTATTGAAGTTTGTTGACGATAAAATGCACACGCTTGCAGGTAAATAAACATTGCAGGCCAGCGGGAAGCTGATGAAGGTCGGCTTCCGTTGCGCGCGACTGGACTCGACAACGGCAGCAAACGATGTTCACTTACATTTCGAGTGTACTCTAACATGGCGTGGTAGGGGTTAATGAAGAATCAAACTATCAGCAAACTAAAAATGCACGTTTCACCAGTGACGTGATATTTTAGATAAAACTTAGAGATTTGCAATGTTCAGCACAATCCATGCTGTAGTCACTAGCGTTAGCTGTAGCATCTGTTGCAAACATGAAGACGTGGGTCAGACTCGGCCACTTGCTGATTGAACAATCAGGCCAACACTAGAATGCATAATAAATTACGGTCCAGAAAAGTTCGGTACAACTCGGTATGAACAGGTACATTGTATATAAACTTGTCCCAACCGATTTCTCCCCTTTTATACTGGTCAAGTCTGGTTCCTTTTTAAAGGAAACTTGTTTTTTATGCGTTTTAAAATTTATGTAGGGTCATGCCTTTTCAGTAGGGTTGGTCGGGCTACCGGAACCAGACATACATTTTTGTTAAGCCTTAGGTAGCTTGGAAATTTGTGAAACAGATTTAAAATGAATGTTCTTTCCTCTTTTACACATTACATCCTTCGACGTCAGTTTACTTTGTTACCTGGGCACAGCCGTAGGCACTTGTTTTGTGATACAAAATGGCTCCTACTCTTGTAAAAAAAAAATATGGCGCATCCCATCGGCGAGAGTTCGACGCGAGAAGTCAACCGAGATTTGTTATCATCCCTATGCACTCTCCATGGTAGGCACACAGTTCATGTACGTACGTTAGCTCGCTTCCGCTCGCTATAAAACAAATGATGCAGGGGTGCCCAAGTATATTTGTTAATATTAATGGCTCAGTGTTGGTATATCAGTAATACACTCGGCTTACACATCGTGTGTTATTGATATCCTCGGATTTAAAACGTTCACCAACACATGGGCGCCCCTGCATTAATTGTATAATAACAATAATATGTTGTAGGCATAACCTAAGATGCGAGCGTCAACATTACAAAGTATCTATAATTACGTCGGCGGATCAGACAGTACATAGCACCTGGTCGTTAGATCCCTCTAGCGGCCATTTACTAAACCAGTGTAGAGGGGCGAGGCGGTACTACCTTGAACAATTGAACGAAATTATCTGCCGTATAACCTTTCGTTTTGTTCTAGACACTGGTCCACAAATCTAAGCGAGAGTTATACCATGAAAGAAGACGATTATGGCTTATAACTGTCCAGTGGCGAAGCCACGAGACAGTTGTAATAGCCATAATCGTCTCCTTTCATGTTATAACACATTTGTCATTGGCTGGTAGGAATGGTCATTTGTGTTTAGGTCGGATCAGTGATTTCATGATTGAAAGCGTATTATCTGTCAGTTACGTAATCAAAATCTTTACACACACGTGTGACAGTGTCATTTCACTTCTGAGTCACTTCATTCGTGATTTCGCTCAGGCGTTCAGGTAGTTTGTGAATCTGCTAGCTGCCACAAAATGGAAGATGACGTGCCTCTAATTGTACTTGATAATATTGCAACTCAGCAATTATTTTTCCAAAGAAATGACGGCACCGGCAGTACTGGGAGGTATGTTGGTTTTTATTTGTAGTGTTTTACAATTTCACAATCAAAGTTTGCTTTGCGTTCATGATATGCTACTGCATCAAGACTACTGACCCGGAGAAGTTTTGTGGCTGATGGTATAATGCGTGCTGGTACTTGAATGGAAAGTTTTTATCATGGAAATTCAGGTAAATCATTTCAAATTTTATTGTTAGACATTGAAAGGGTTAATTCGGAAAGAGTGAGTTATAGGTTTTACTTAATTCACTCTTTTTGCGGGCCCTTTTTGCGAGTATTGAGGGTGAAGGTCAGCCCAAAAAAGATGCATTATCAAGTTTCATAATACATTCTTTTTCATAATCAATAATTATGGGATATAATCAACACTTTTTGACCCTTATGATTGGCTAATTTCTACTAGCCATATGACAAGTGTTGTTCCCAAGATTTTTCTATCGCCATTGAATAAGTGCCGTACCTTTTGGCAGAGGCGCAGTGCGTACGGAGAGTCATTGTAGGATTGTTGCACAACAAGACCAAAACATGAACAGGCTTTGGCAAAATGGCGTTTTGGGACCCCTGGGGGGATAGGTGTGACTGGAAGTTGCGATCTGGAAGGTCCCGAGAAGCGACCTGGTGACTGCACAGTGTGCAGATATTAGTAAGGTGAGACGCAACATGCACAACAAATACTACATTCTTTGGGATGTTTATTTAGGTTACCCTCACACCTGCCAAGTTTTTTCAATTCCCCGGAAACCCATTTCCAGCCCCAGAAGCGTGTTTGCCAGGTCCACGTTCCATCGAGGTGTTAACGATGCAAGTCGGTGAATCGTCATCATTCATTACACTCTGCCGACAACGTTTTCTGAGGCCCAGTTATGAATTGTTGACATGATTTCCATAAACACCGGTAAGTTTGAGACTTTGTTGTAACTAGAACTGCGAAATTTACCCGGGGTGCCTAAAAAAGGCAATACTGCGCCCATGTGCGCATGCGCAGTAAGGGATGACGAAGAAAATCAACTTCGTAGGATAGATACTGAGTGCTCTTCTGATTGGATAATTTACCGTTCTGTTATATCCTGTAGTCACGTGTTTATGGTAAGAGCTCGCTGACGCTCGCTATGACTAGCTTTAGGCGCTAAGTGACTAACCCCTGCCAAAAAAAAAAAAAGCTGCTCTAGGCGTTGAATGGCCAACCGGTGCCAAAAAGCGGTTCGTTCAACATGTGTCCTGTAAATACTTGATGAGGAACGGCTCAAAACACATATATAGTAATCTAAAATACATTTTAAGATTTTCGAAGTTGAAAATGCACATAATTAGCATCATTTAAAATACCGCATTATTTGCTTATTATTGACAAAATACACAATGACCATAATATGTACATGTACATAAAAGTGACGATGGTTACTCTACCTATCACAGTTAAAAATTATTTACGATTAAAAATTTTAAATGATTCCTTGTTAATTGCATAATTTCAAATACTTCAACATTAGTGCAACTTTCGTCAGATTCGCAATGGTTACGCCTACGCAAAGCTGTAATACTATATAAGACTTGGAATTTAAAATTCCCAACACGAATATAAGTTAAAATGTTACAGCGTTTTGTTAACTTTCATCAGATGTCAAGGGATCATTAACATGCACGTAGAAATTCGTACATATTCAAGATTTGTATTCAAAATGCTTTTTCTCATGCTCCACAACAGGGAGCAAAAATATAAAGCATGGCGGGTAGAACAATTTTTTGAGATATCACTATGTCCGAAAAACACAGCGGACAAGTTCTTCCTGGAAGAAAGTAAGTATGCAGAGAAGAGAAGAAAGAAAGAGCGGCGAATGGAGGAAGGAAAGAAGGTACAAGGAGGGAAAAAGAAGGGATTTTGGTGCACATTAAATCTGATATCAAACGTTTTCAAGGGGTAAGAAAACTGAAGTCACGTAAATATTACTAAAGTATATATAACTACTATCATGATACTTGGTCAGCGAATAACCGGTTTCAACCGCTAGATTTAATTAGGACCTTGGTCAATACACTTGTACTAAAGCAGATTTGCCTTTATTGATGGAAAGCAGGCTTTTTATATGGATGCCAGCCACGTGTTTTATTTGTAATAAGGTTTGGGTCAACTGGTTAATTATACACATCGAGGAATTTGTTGTGAATGGAAATCTATTAACTCCTGGGACAGAAATCACAAAAATGTGTATATTGGTTCAAATATACCATGTTATCTCCATTTTTAAATTCTGAAATTCATCAGACTCACTCATTTGCTTTGACTGTATCATTAAATTTTCTATTGACACAGGCGATTCTGGAAGCGTTAAATTTAAGACTGATGACTCAGTTACCTTGTTACTGGATCGCCTCTCTTCCAATAGCTCAGTGATGGCCTTAGTGAAGAACTCAGTCACTCCTGGTGACACCGTACTACAACCCAGAAGTTCGAAAAACGGAACTAAAAACGGCAGGAATACTGCAACGGAAGATCGTTCCATGTCAGTGCAATGTCCTGTAAGATCTGTCACAGTCGAATCGCTCGTGTGCCGTTCAGTTATGACAACACGTTGAAGCTAAATTCGAACTTTCATGCGCGTTGTGCTGTGCATATCTTTGTCTTCTCACATGCACAGTCACAGTCTTCTTCCGTTGTAGCTTCAAAATCGATTGTTTAGTCAATCTGTTTTTCCTATTTCTTCACAAATCTTGAATTTTCATTATTTCGCATATGACTAATATAATGGCCTGTAAAATCTTAAATTACCTTGTTGATATTGATTGGCGCAAAGATGGGTATTATCTGCCTTTCTCTGATTTCATTGTGGCGTAGCATAATTCAGCACATACTGGCTAGATCAATTACAACTAAAGTATACACAATAAAGTTAGTTTTATGGGCTTGTGAAAAACTTCACATGAAACATGTGTATTGATAGGATAACGAACCTCTTGAAATCTATTTATGCTGGCGGTAACACGTGTTGGTAGTTATATCAATTCAGCTTTGGGAAAATGTGTGCACATCATTTATTTATGGTAAAAGCGACATAGTATAATTAAACGTTTCGTCCAAATGACTTTCTTATTGTAAAACAATGCGGTAGACTGGTGTAACCTGTCTGGAGAAATGTGCATCAATGAGAGAGAAATACCACGCGGTGCACTGACAGAGGCCCTGCTGATGTTTGGTGCATTCGACCGTCAGACAAAGCAATGTTCCAATTATATTGTGGAAAAAAGAAGCAAAGGTACTACGATTCACTTATCTTCATCACATCAAACCAGGAACTACAAAAATCCTAGAGGACCCTATTTGTGAATGGAGTCTTGATCACAACTGTGACTTTTATTTAAGATTGTATTTTTTTTTCCGGAAACATGATGTGATAAACCTACCTTGGATATAATTTTAGCTCAACTGACTAGTCAGCCGTTCACCGTCCGTCGTCTGTCGACGTCTGTTCATACTTCACATTTTGACATCTACTCCAAAACCGTCGGTAAAATCCCCCTCGAACTTGCTGGATGTCTACCTAATGTGTCCACATGGTCACGGTCCGGTTTTTGTTTTTTGAATTTAGTGCGATTTTTCTGGACAAAATCTTTAAAACAATCTTTGGCGAAACCGTTTTGCCACTTGCTTCGAAGTTACATAGGAACACGCACAGGAACCGCTGGACCTTAATTTGTTCCACAGGCGGCGCTGTAATTTTTGTTCTTTTTTCATAAATTTTTGTGTGTTAAAGTTATTTGACTTCCTTTCCTTAACAGTCAAACCATATTTTTCTAACACTTTGCGGAAATGTAGCTCGTGGAAGTGTCAAAACAAAGTTGTTCACTAGATGATGATAACAGTCAGCATCGCTGATTTTTAACAATTATTTTTTAATTTGGGTACTTGCCAGTAAATGCATAAATTCCTATTGCTTACATTATCGATGGGAGTACAATGGCACGTCATATTTTCGACTTCTTGAAAAAAATGTTACCCAGGTCCACTTCAAATCTGACAGCACTGTACGTTGCATGGGTCTCCATCACGGTGGAATAATTGGTCTCGCTCCAGTAATTTTTAAGATTTTTCGTGGGTTTTTTTTTTTTTTCATGTTGACAAAAAAATCTTTTTCTCAAAAGCTATCTTTTCAGTCGCTTTGAAATTGCATGGGGACTCTTCTAGGGAATTATGGGCCTTAATTGTTTAACAGGTGGCACTGTATTTTTTTAATGGATTTTTATGAATTGAAGCTACTGGTTACCTCTTCTCCAAAATGTCATTCGGATTGTTAGTGATGATGTAGCTTGTGGGAAGGTTAACACTGGGTGGTAATAATCGGGATTCCTGATTTTTATCGAAATTTTCAATTTGGGAACTTGTCGGTTGATGCATGCATTCCTCTTGATGATCATGTAAATCTGTGAGGATTGCATTAGTAATTTACATTTTGGACTTCTCCAAAACCGTCAATCAGATTCACCGCAAGCTTGATTGGGATGTACCATAGGTGGGTTTCTACCAAATTATTGAAGTGGTCACGTTCGAATGATTTCTAGATTTTTTAAATGAGTTTTTGGTTTATGTTTGGTATAATCTTTAAAAAAAATCCAAAACGAAGGTGATAGCATTACTTCAGTTTCTGTATCCAAAGTCAACTGATCACAGGACTGTCACAGTTCTCAAGTTCTACCTGTGATATGATATGACCTTTATGCGACTTTTTATTTTACCATATATACACTTTCCTATATTATACTTTTCTCATGTCTGTAAAAATTCATGCCAAAAATCGATGTCTTTTTGTGCACAAAGTAACGGTGATGCATGTTTGTGAACTTCAGTCGATCATGTTTGCAAACGTATTTTATAAAAAAAAAAATATCCATATGATCATAACTGTATTGGTAAAATTCAGGACCAAAATCCCGAAAACCTGTCGGATATACCCCGGTTACCTCACAAAAGTGTTTAAGGGACACTTCAGATATCGCCCCAAAGGCAATGGTGCCACTGTTTTGCATAATTTCAGGAACTGTCTTTGCTTTGTTAACTATAAAATGTTTATGTGAGTTGTCTCTTAGAAGCCGCACCCAAACACTCGACAATAATCGCTGCTTTTTCATTAAATGAAATCTCCCAGTAGAAACAGTAGTTATAACAGTATCCCGACTTTTGAATACTGTAAATTGATTTTTGTGATTGATTTATCATAAGTGAACTTTTGTGATGCGTATGTGGCTATTTATGTGGATGAAAATTAGTACTTTTGTCTATTTTACGATTTTGAGATATTTTGGTCAAGACTTGTTGTCTGTCACATGACCAAAATACTTTCAACCATAACATGGTAGACAACAGAGCGTGTTCACCATTAGATATTGATTATAGAGAATATATATATACACACACATATATATGTGTGTGTGTATATATGTATATATATATATATATATATATATATATATATATATATATATATATATATATATATATATATATATATATATATGCCAAAAATGGCTGATTGAAATAGGCATGTCCCTACACCTAATTCTCTTATTTTACTCAAACGAATCTAATTTCCTCAATAAACTGTTGAGGGCAAAAGCGTATCAGAATTTTCTAAGAAATGACAAATCTTTTTCACATACATACAAAAACGAAGAGTTCCACAAATTTTAACTGTTAGAGAAACAGCCATTTTCTTATTTTCATATCATCTTAGTGAAAAGGATACTTAATAAAAAATCCATTGTATCTTTGTGTCGATAAATTGTACCGAGATCATAATAGCACAAGAATGGTAATTTTATCTTGAGAATGATTCCAACATATGACCAAACAAAAAATATTCTTCCCCAAAATACTGGTGTTTAAACGGTGGATTTAAATTTCGAAATCCACCTTTTCTGCATAACCTAGCGGTCAACTGAGTATGGGTTTATTAGGTTTGACAGCATGAGAGTGTAATGTTTGTATAGAAGTGAAGTTACTTGGTCCGGCTGAAAATTACGTTTACCTTCACATTTCCATCCTAATTTGTTACGAAGCATCTCCCACAACGTAATTCATGACTGCAGTTCTCTCACTGCCTAAGTATTCTGTTAAACCAGAATTCATAGTAAGCTGTTGATAATTAAGTGGGAGTATCTACCTATATCTCCCATTTGGGCGTTACATATGAACTGTTTTGGGGTAAACCCCCCAAAAGACCCAGCCCTCCGATCTGTGCGATAGTAGATCCGGGAAAAATCAGAATCATATTCTAATACAAGCTGTGGCTTGTTATGAAAATTCATGGTACCAGGCAGTGCCCCAGTAATAAGTAATAGGGCACTTGGGTAATGAAAATTTCAATCTAGAACCCAACGGAACTATTTACCCGAATAGTGTGTTGGCCAACCAAGTACTGAATACTACTTTAAACTGCATTTTACGTTTTTTCGTCTGTCTGTTTTCAAACATGCAAATACTTAACTAGGATAATCACAGGAGGAATAAATTCTAAACAAGAGCCGATCCTCACCTGACCTTGACATTCAACCCTAAATATTTCTTACCCCAGGGTAGGCGTAACCAGAAGTGTTGGTCAATTTCAAAACCATTGCCCAGGTGTTTTGTTTTCTTAAAAAAATTAGGGTTTCCCAATTAATGAATAAAAATCATAAATATGTAAGAATAATTGTTATGTCAACATTTGAATACAGTTGATAGAAACTCACCCAAGGTACACCCTACCATGTTTAAATTAGATGTAATTCACAATAATGTCGGAGAAAATCACATGTACATGCATGCAGACTAGTGATCCTATTCTTATCATGTGCTCTCATTATCAAATTTTAAAAAATTCCTTTCAAATATAGTTAGTTACCTTGCAAACAACCTGACACTAATTCAAGCTATATTTCTACCATGTTTGAAGGCAATCCAGCTTGCTGTTCAGGAGAAACCGTCCAAAATTAAAAAAACGCACATATATCAATTTAAAAACAGCAAAAATAACAGTGCCACGTTTTGAACAAATTAAGATACAAGAGTGTCCAAAAGTGTCCCTGTGTTATTTCAACACGATTGACCTAATATTTTTGGAGACTATTTTTTTAGATTTTCCTCCAAATTAATGACAAAAAAAAGGTCAAAAAATATTAATTCGTGAAAAATCTTCACAACTGGGAAATTGTGTTCCACACTCGGGTCTTGGAGGCCCCAAGAGACTCATTTTCATATGCAGACGACCAATCAAATAACTGCAGAACTGCCGCATCCCCAATATAACAGTATATAATGATGCAATAACCGGGACGGAAACAACGGGAGCAGGGCAGCAGTGTGCGAGTCACCACATGTTTAGGCTGCACCTCCCTGGGATTGAAATGCTGCAGATGAAACCTACACAAGTTAAAATTCATTAAAAGTCCCTGACGCTGAGCATTTTAGCAAAGCCAGTGGGGACCCGCCAAAGGTACATTCCCACCATGTTTGAAGGAAATCTGGCATAAGCTTTTAGAGAAGTCGCGAATAGTTTTGCTTGACCCTTCGCAAGGAACATTTCCAACAAGTCTGAGCGCCATCCCTTGAACCAATTAGGGGTACATAGAAGGGTCTTTCCAATTTTGATGCAATTGGCCAAGTTCTTTCGGAGATTTGGTAATATTTTGTCAAAAGCTTGAAGCATAAACTTCTAGCACTACTGCTAAAACTAAAATCAATGGACCGTCCCAGGTTGAGCCCCACCAAGTTTAACGAGTCTCTCACCGACGGTTTTGGAGAGAATCGAGAATGTAACTGTGGACAAAGGCCACAATTTCCAACACTTACCAAAGACTAATATCCAGGGGTTGAAGACAGTCACTGACAGCACCTTTTTACCGTGAACCAGAAATGGGTTGCTCGGGTCCTTCTGCGCATCGGTTTGGAGCCCAAAGGCAGTAGCAGCAATGGCGTCTAAGGTGAAAGCTCCGGCTCGTCTGCAACCATGGTACCGTGTGAATTCGGAAGTATGTAAATATATCGTAGACTGTACATACGATACTTAATATTGAGCATTCTTTCCGGGACCCTTTCTTGCTTACTTTTTAAACAAGTGTCGCTCAGATTGCACACTTTATAACCGACCCTCTTATATCCCCTGATCCTACAGCAAGCAACGGACAAGATAGAATACATGTAATCGGGTGATATCAGACGTACACTATCTATTGTTCTACTAACTCCATATGGTCCAATTAAACTGTGAGTCAGGGGGTCAATTTGTAAGCAGGATATTGATAATTATTGATTGGTCTTTTCATATAAAACTCTTCCTTTGTAAATAAAGATGCAGGCAACAGTTTTAAACGACCTTCATGTGATTCGTCAATCAGGCAGTCATTTTTACTTTTCAGGGAGTAATTTTCTTGTTCAGCGCAAGCATAGGTAGTAGATAACTTCAGATTGTTTGAGATTTACGGCCGTTGTGTTTTTCTCTTACTGTCAGTCTTGTAAAATCTCCGCGTTCGTTTTCTTGTGATTGATTGGTTTTATTTTGGAAAATACCACGCACATCGTGAATTTAGTTTGTCAAACCGAAGCCATCTTGAAGTATTCTAGTTTATATCAGCCTCAGCATACGCGACTTATAAGCAATGAACATACTGAATTTAACCATTTGAAGGGCTTTTGGTATTTTATATATCCTGTAATATGGCCGAATTGGGACACGGCGGTCCAATTGAAATAACTCGTGCAGGTCGTCTAAACATTATAGGTACATGCAGATTCACTGTAATTTAGATAAAATGACAAACAAATGCGTCCGAGTTTGGACGTTTTACGACTGTGCAAATCCAAGGACATGTGACCATATTAATACGGCGAATAAACGGTAAATATGCATACATAGAAACGACAATTTCACATTTCACTTGAAATTTCTTACAGAACACTTAACATCCAAAACTAACAAAAATAGATTCTGGGTTGTGTTCTGACCGATATGTCCATTGAAATAAGGATTTTACGCATCTGGTCTCTAAATTTACACTCACTCTTTGATGTCCGACGCTCTTCCATTTTTTTCATCCTCTCCTAAATATTTGACAAGATTATCCGTACATTCCTGAAGCATCTTGATCATCTATAAATAGATATTCTTAAGATACACAAATTGATTGAAGCGGACATTGAACACTGCCATACATAAAAGGCATGATGTGGTGTGTGGATACTTATACAGGGTTGCTTTAAACATAGTACTTAGGAGCTTTCTACACGCGATTTCTTTCAGCACCTCAACAGGTTCAACACTTTTAGCATGTTTGTCAGAGACATAATTTGTACATTGCTAAAATATTTTATATACCCGAATGTTTTAACATGCTAGTTAATTTAACCTCGATAAATGTTTATCCCATCAAGTTTGAAGAGGCCCTATGTGAGTATTTTTTAGAAGAGCCGAGAATGGAAATCGTGAATGCACGATGGACAGTTGGACGGACGGACGATGCAGGAAAAGTGACAAGAGCGCAGCTGACTAATAAGTCAGCTGTGCTAAAATGAGTTCTTATACACTGTCGACAAAAACATATCAATACTTAAATAACTGTCCAGTGTTGCCATTATAAAGATATACAATGTTTTGTTTGGATTATTCGGACTTTTTAAACAGGAGGACCATAATGTTCCTGCGCTCTGGTGACCCTTCACCGGAAAGACAGAACTTGACAGAAGAATCCTTTAAAGTAACATGAACATTTTGACCGCTCCCATATTCCCATCAAATTTTATGAATTGAACTAAAAGTAAAAAGAGTGGTAGATGTTCGGAAAATTCCACATTTTGGCCTATGCATTATGTAATACTGTAGATGACGCTACCAATAGTAAGCTGAAACTATATTTGCATAGATGTGATATATCCTGAAAGTTATATTATTGGGATGGTTTGAAAACTGTTGGCATCAATCATTACCGGTCAGAAAACTGTGACATGTATACAGAACAGATATATGTACAAGTCCATGTATTCGCATCGTCAGTCCACTTTCATTTCATGAAATGTCCTTGAAATAGCGTTACACATTAAAAGACGTTGTTTTGAAATAGGCCTATTGTTTATAAAGCATCATTTATGCATTTATATTGTCTGTACACACTTCCGGCCTCTCTCAATGCACACATGGAAATCGTTTTTCCGTTTTAGTTCTGCGGACCACAGTTCGCAGAGTCCTTCCTTCCGGCCGGCCGTCTGTAATTCCAACCGTAAAGTGCTTGCTTGCGAACGCGATACAGTCCCCAGTTTTCAAGATAACCACATATAACTTCCAGGACTGATCGACAACATAAAAAGCCTGGGTGGTGTTCGATATTTGTGGTGCAACCTATTATGAAATATATGGAGCAAAATGTGAAAATCTTGCAACCGCTCTAGCATCCTTATTGTTTGATAGATCTTCATGAACTTTAGTGGAATTGTGCATGAGGTCAAAATCTCAGTTACGTTTGATACTAGTGGCGCCACCTACAATTTAACGGAAATTTTGAGCCAAAGATATAAAATTCCATATCTTGAAAAGTAATTTCATTAGACATGCCAAACTTATAGCATATATAGGCCATGTCCAATGCCAGTATGTTATGTAATATCAGTGACCCTGACCAATTCTTGTTAGGTCACTAGGCCTGTAAAGTTAAAAGAGGACTTTGTTATTGCGGGGTGTAGCTTGGACATCAATGGCAAAGAATAATGAACCTACAGATCAAAATAGCACTTCATTTCATTGTACATAAAACTGTACTTTATGATCTACTTTTTGGGTCACTGTGACCGAATGATACTTTTATTGTTTTTCTTCAATAACTCGAAAAGTTGTTACCCGATTTGAACAAACAGGCCATGTATAGAAAGCTGAATGACGGATCCATATTTTGAATGCGACCATTTTTTAAAGCTTAGTCGAAGGTCAAGGTCAAATGGTCAGTTGGAATATTGGGGTCATCTTGTGAAAGCTTCCCAGTACACAGATTTTTTTAGTTAAGCCCTTGAAACTTTTCGAACTTATAAAGTATATGGAAATCTAGGTTGACGTCAATGTTGGTGGGGCTGCCTACAGTATTATATGATATATCGCTCAATGTAAAGTTCTTGTGACCAGCCCAGCATCGTCAGTTTTTAGGGATCTTCATGACATTCCATTGGATTGTAGAAGAGGTCAAAATCTCGGTTGCTTATGATACTGGTATTCGCAGACAGTTAGTACAAGTAACAGGAAATGTCTCTGCATCACATTGTTGTGTGTTGAACTTGTGGTCTGTGCGCGCCGAACTGACCCTTGAAGACAGGATTGCAGCAAGGTGATTTACCTGTCCACAACCATAAGTGCACTTGAAAGTATGATTATCGGGGGAAGCGCTTGTTGGCATAATATAGTAGTTTAAAAAAAATAACTTGCCATACCCTTCACCACTTGGGGTTTTCTCCGTATGTTCTCAACATGTGAGTTCTAGTGCACCCGACTGAGCTTTGTGACAGGGTTTAATTGAATCCGGGTGTTCACCTGTCCACAAGCAGGATTGTTTTGATAGCATGATTGATGATACAGGTAAGACCTGCCGGGGGTAAAACAGTAGGTGGCCACCCTTGGGTGTCATTGCCACACATTTGATTTAAACTAACTTGGAATGTGATATATCGGGTAGCACCGCCATCTTCTGAAACAAACAGTTGTGGGACCATAACATATGCGTGTCAATATCGCAGTCGAAAATCATTCCAGGTCCAGAACCGTCCAAATCTTGACGAGTCTATCAACATGAACATCACCAGACACAACAGCATGACTTTAATAGGCCTAAAGTGCTATACAGTATAGGAACCTCATACAGTGCCGCAAGAGAAAAGTTAACCAGGTTTTAGAATGCCCATGTTAAAAGGAACTTATGATTAGATTGTATTGTGTCTGTGGATGCCGATGGTACATGTCAAAATATACTGTTGGGTGAATGCATTACATTTCAGTTGTGTCGGAAACGGGGGGAGGGAGCAAGAAGGCTTCACTGCCACCAGCCTTGGGTCCCAGACGCAGGCCGATACAGAATGTGAATCATTTAGCAATGCTCTAAAGTAGATAACTATTACAAAATATTCTCGTGTTAAACTTTCCTATTATTTTTTTTTACGATTTACCAAGAAAAATTATTAAACATCTAAATACCACTGAACCGTGACCAAAACGTGGTAGAGATGCACTCAAGGTGCATTGTCACCAAATTTAAAGTCAATCTGGATGACAGTTTCTTCGAAGTCCAACATGTAACCCATTGAAAATCCTGTATTATATCATTCCATTTGTGAGCATGAACCACTATGAGCAGGTCACGGTAGCATGTTTGTTCACCTTGGCATTTTGTGCCTAGCTCCACATAGATGCATTTGGCCCTCAATGGCAGAAGCAGGTTGTATCATGTGCTGTCCATAGGTGACTTAACAATAAGCAAAAGCCACGATGAGGCATCTGAACTTTTGGTCCCCATATGCAAATTCAAACACGGTGGGAAGCATGGCCCACAATCCATCAAGAGTCAGTTTTGGCAATAGATCTCGATTCTGCCCAGGGGTAGTTAAATTGAAATTTCTTAAAGCTGTGGCGCAACAAATCAGATCTGTTGACAGGTTCTGCATTTAAGACTATCACAAAATTGATGAGTTTAACTTTAAAGTAGTTAACTATCCTTTCCATGACAGTGATATTTCGAAAACTATTGGATATAATACAGTTCGGTCACAAATTTTGATATTTGGTCGTATTTGTTCTAAATTTTAGGACTTTGTCTCTAGAACCAAATTTATATACAGTAAACTTGAGTCCAAAGGATTCAAAGATGTACTTTTGATGAAATTTTTCTTCAAATTTTGCTATAAATATTCAGTGATTGTTAGAAAGTTTGGCTTTCATAATTTTAGAGATTTTGGAGTTGCCTGTTTTGCAACTTAATTTTAACTTTTGGCATCATTCTGTTTTCATATTCACCTTTCAAACATTTTAGGCTAACTTGTTTTCTATCAGGTTAAACCCCCTAGAGCTGTAGGTGCCTACGACAGCTACTAGCTTGCCTAATTGTACTAGACATCTGGTTAAGAAAAAATATATTTTGATTACATTTTCTTGACTTAAAAGCTAATACCTTTCATTTTACTGACATGCCCTACAAATATTGCTGTTAATTTCCGGGGATTGTTAGAAAGATCGGCTGCAATACTTGTAAAGATTTTAGGCCTGCCTGTTCGCCACTCAATTTTATCTTTTGCCATCATTCTGTTTTCACTTTTCAGACATTTTAGGCTTACATTTTTTCTGTCAGGTTAAACCCTCAGGGGCTATCGGTAGCAAGCAGCTATGTACGACAGTTTGCCTAAGTGTACTTTCAATCTGGTTAAAAAATTATGTTTAGATAACACATTTTTGACTTAAATGCTAATGACTTCCATTCGTTTCTGACATGCCTAAGTGCACATTTACTCAATGTCACAAATTACTCAAATTTGACAGTATTTACTCAAATGTCACTAACGTGACCCACTATGTTGAAACATTAGCTCAGGGTTGGTAGCAAAATAAAGCTTTATGGTTTGGAAACTTTCAAAGTGAGAAGTAGGTGTCATCATGGGGATTGTTTTACATTTCTGGTGCTAGATGTCCAGTGTTGCAGTACTTGTTTGGATTTGCCTCGGCTGGTTCAGGTGGTCCAGCTGCAACTGTTAATTTTACGATCACTTGGACTGACTATAAGCCCCAGCTAGTTTCTACTTAAATTTCATGTTCGCGTGGGTTGGACATTTTCGAAACCCTAGAGTGAACGGAATAAACCCACTTTTTATGAACTTCAATACTCTTGACCATGGAAAACCTTGACTCAACTTATTGACTGTTCTCGTGATGAATAAATGTTCACTCATTACAACTAGATACTGGAATATTCACAATTTCATCACACACTCCCCCAGCTTAGCCACCCATGAAATCACGATTGCATAATGCATATGCACACATGCACAATAATCAAAGCAACCGACAAAAACAAGCAAAACAAAAACAAAAACAAAAAAATGAACTGCTAATAAAAAATAGCTAGTTACTTCTATCCAAAATACGAAAAACATAAGTTCTAGTGTAGTGTCACGCACGTTCTCCCTCAGGGTCAAATGGACAATGCATGCACATACCCGCTCAAAAAAAGGTGCTAACAACCGTTCAGGTATTGGGCTCTCTGCTACCAAAATTCTATAAGTTTTGGG
>OZ026612.1:43705341-43720341 GCA_964020975.1 Hermodice carunculata | reverse complement strand
ATACTATTTTGGT
The DNA here is from genome assembly GCA_964020975.1 of Hermodice carunculata. Taxonomy (NCBI): domain Eukaryota; kingdom Metazoa; phylum Annelida; class Polychaeta; order Eunicida; family Amphinomidae; genus Hermodice; species Hermodice carunculata. The sequence continues at coordinate 43,720,328 of OZ026612.1, read as the reverse complement.
AAACCCTACTGACGCGCAATTTCGTTAAATCTGAAATGCGCATCAGATGTGAGTTGGGATGTATATATTTATACATAACAAAACACTTTGAAATTTCTGTCTCAATCGAAAGGTAACGCTTTAAAGGAGTACTCGATCACATTTCAATTTGTCTTCGCACTTTTGTGGGAAAATGTTTACTAAACAGGTAAATTACAAATTGCATAAAGTATTGACGCTAAAAAGACAAGATAAAATAAAATTTGAAGGTCAGTGCCTGCCATCCCTATTGAGCAAATAGCGTAAAACTGTTTCAGTAATACAAGATTTATAATATGCCAATTTGTGCCTCGTGAGAGATAGTACATGCACACTTCTCTGTTATAGTAGTAGACTTGCTAAGAGAATATACATTGTTTTTATAATGCTAAGGTCCCAAAATGTAAAACAAAAAATCCAAAGAGACACTTTGTGTTCATGCGCACTCATCTGATTAGCATATATTTGCTAATCAGCACCCGGAAGGAACAAGTACATAACTTGTTAACAAGAGAACGTAAGAAACGTGTGAGTAGTTGCAACGGGAAAATTAGAGCGTCTGGAATCCATTGGGGGGGGGGGGGGGGGTATTTTGACAATTGGCGGCCATTCTGACCTTCAAAACCAAGATGGCCGCTGGCTATTTTTTTGTTCTTCAGCTCAGGCACAGTGCACCACTTTGGACATGTATGAGTTAGAAACGTGTATTATACAACAATCCCTACCACTTTTGGAGCTGGGAAACTCAACTCTGGCATTGCATTGGTGATAGAATGTCGTTAAGTATGCTCACAGTCCTCTAATTAGCATAGATTATGCTAATCAGCACCTGAAAAATGAGTAGTCCATAGGTCTTTAGGTTTGACACAGAAGGGAATTTGTGAATAGTTGCAACAGGCTTATTTGTGGGTCAGGAATTCATTTGTGGGGTTATTTGGATTATCGGCAGCCATTTCGATCTTTAAAATCCAAGATGGCGTTGTACATTTTCCTTTTTTCAGATATCATGCACCACTAATAATAATATACTTTAATTCATTAGCGAAATTTGAAAAAGTAGCCAGAGTCTAATGTTAATTTTGCTACTTAGAGTTCACTACTTTAGACATGTTTAAGCTAGATACATGTATTACACAAGTATTTGTACTTATTTTCGGGCGTCCTCTCAGTTCTGGCATTGCATTGATTGTAAAAATTGTTCATGGTGCAAAGGAAAAGAAAATCTGCACTTTACTCATATGGAACCTGCATGGTGGCATAGAACTCCTGCAATGCATAATTTCCTTATTTCTGATGCTGCATATTCAACAGGAGGTGATCTGTGGATTAAAATTCAGAGAAAAGCTAGATGAAATACATTCATGGACACTGATCATATATGACACAACTATCTTTCACATCGTAAATGAGACGTGGAACAGCTGATATAACATCATATTAAACACAAATCTGTAACAGACAAAGTTTATTTTTTCGTGGTTGCACTGGAAAATAATGAAATCAAAATTGCTACTGGCATTGTATGTTGATTTAGATTCGGGCATAAAGTTCATATTAAATTTGAGGTTAACTATATCCTGTTTGTGTAACATCACAGTCATGTTACGGCACTTCAAATCACAGTCCTGTTACGGCGCTTCATCACAAATGGCTACTTTATCAAAATGCCTATATATAACACTTACAAATACTCCCAACATATGGTCCTTGTCTGATTTAGAGTACGGTATCACGTTTTGAGACATATGCAGATATATCTCGTTAAATAAACAAAAACAAAACCCAAAACAAAACTGTTAACAGTATTTAACGGTGTTATTCACACACAAAATGAGACTCGTACAGGTTGAGGTATGGCTCTTTAACTGTTCTGACCATGATTAAATCATTTTTATTCATTTACTTGGTGTGAACATCCACCCTTACACCAACAGAGCCTTATACATGACTTCCTTATTATGCAACACCTACATGGGGGTTAACATTCACTCCAACAACCACAGATTGCCAGTTGGGGTAGCTTCCTGGAGACTGTTGGAAGTGTATTATTAACTGGTAGTGGGGCAGTATCAAGGGCCCCCTGTTTTTATCCCCATCCAGTGGGAGGTTGCAGCCAAGTGTCTTTCTTAAGGGAATTACTCCACAAGTGTCCACTCTGAAAGAGATCAGGTGGTGGATAATCTGTTGTATGCAGACTTCTGAAATAATCACAGGAGACTAACATATATGAATTTATGAGGGTGGCAGCAGCCATCTTGCTAGTGGGTATTAATGTCAAATGCATTTCGCACACTCAAATTAGCCACTTCAATCAGACGCGTCATGCTAAATGATTAAAATGTTGCAATGGGTTTCTTTTTAACATTGGCATAATTTATGCTAATTGAGGCAATTTAACTTTATTGATTCAGAAATTAGAATTGATAATGATTTGTGATAATGGAACGTAACAGGTCTCAGTTCTGACATCAGGGAACATGGAGAATAAACACATCAGAGTCGGTTACAAGCTATCAACTTCCATAACTTCAAAGCAGTTCAGATTTTTTTTTCATCTTTCACCTTCAAATCACCTTCGAATCCCCTTCAATCACAAATGCAGTGCCAGAAATGAGTTCCCCACCCCCCAAATAGTTTAAATTGGTGTATTGCACACAGTTCTTCTTCAAACGGTTCTAAACTTATGCACAATGCGTGAAGAGAAGATAGTAACAAGCGGTCAGCTTGAATTTTGAAGGTCAAAATGGCTGCTAACTATCAATATGACCTCAAAAATACATTCCTTACCTTGCAACTATTCACACATATATTTTTGGAAATTGGTTGCAAAGCCAGGCGGCCCATTCATTCAGCTGTTAATTTCCATAATTTATGCTAATTAGATGACTTTAAACATAGAGACAGAGTGCCTCTTTGGATAATTTTTTTCCATTTTGCTCCAGTGAAGACTTGTGCCAAGTGAGACCTTTGCACAAAGAAATGCAGTGATCACTCGTTTTTTTTTTCGTTTTTTTTTTTTTTTGTCCTTAACTTGTCTACTATCATATCCACAAGGCACATTGGAATAGATCTCATATTTTTAGTGAGTTGTTTTGGGCAAATATTGAACACACGTTACATTACGACAGAGTGCAACACACAGTGTGTGAAGACATCATACCTTAAAATTTGGTTAATCATAAATGGCTTACTTGGAAATATTTCAATTTACATAAATATATATATATATATATATATATATATATATATATTCAACATTTTTATCAGAACTGTTCTTGTTACCATCATCATCAACCATTTATCCGGCAACTTAACATACCTCTGTAAACCAACGCCACAGGTTTCCTACGATGGGGTATGGTTTGGGACCCTTTATCCCCATTCTTTCGAATGTGCCGAAGTGCCATGTGAAATACCTGCAAGTAACACAGATCAACTTTTTTGTGCGTAAACAGCACTTACCTGTGCTTGACCGGCATTTCAATGAAATGCGTATGAAGGTTATACAATCTTGAGATAGCACATATATATATATATATATGGGGGGGTGCGTGTGATGGCAACAACACGATGCTATTAGTTTAAAAAATGTACGTCGTTTATGGAGCATTAAATCTTATTTAATACTATCTGTGCCGTTGAACACTCCAAATTCAAATTAAGACCAATACACGTGTGCATCCACGAGGGCGGTGCCTACTTGGTTTGAGGGGTCCCTTTCCCGAATAGGTTCAGTATTCCAGTACCAAATTAAAGTGGATTCGTAAAGTTTGTCGAACCAGCAGAGGATCGACAAAGACACGTCTTATGCACTTGCTTACTTAAATGGAACTGCTTGAAAATGCGACCAATTCGACAAACCTAGCCGGTGACCCTAAACGCCAAACATATAGTAATATTAATGGTAGGGTAGATTAAATTTATGTACTACTGTAAACTTTTCATATGTTCCCGCTACTTGTTCATGTTACTATTATTTTAACTCAAAATAGTCCATACAGTTCGTGACGCATCGTAACACCGAAAAAAATGGACAATACGTTAGGCGGGTTAATAACACGACAGGCATTTATATTTAGAGGTTCTACTTACAAATAACCACGTAAACAATGGGAACTAGACAAGAAGATTTGCTTCAGAGTAAATTTGCCTGTGTGCCTTCAAGGGAAGGTTGTTGCCTCGTATATTAAAACTGAAAGTTGGAAAACCATGAAATGTAAGAAAAAAACTGCGGCAAAAATGACTCTTGGCATGAAAAAAAATGTGCTGATAAAAAGTAAACGCCAGACAAAAGGAAACAATTCTTTATAAAACAGAACATCAAGTGTCAGCAAAGTTTTGCTCGTGTGGTGAGAAACTCTAGCTAATTCGGGTACACTTTTCATGCAATCACTCTTGACACTATAACATCGACTGATAAAAATGGTTACCCTATGGTGGCATAAAAGCTATGTCTGATGTCAAATAAGAAATCCTAGTGATGTGCATATATATGTAAAAAACTGTTAATGCCAGATCATAGATTGCTGTATGTCTGGTATATATCATAAATATGTACAAATCTGCTATTGTTGATCCTAAATTGCTTTATTTCAACTTCACTGATAGAGGCATACACAGTTCAAAGATTCTAGCTTTGGTGACTTCTGCGAGCTTAACCCTGGAAAAATGATGGACAAACCTAGGTTGTTAATTAAGTCCGAATGGCACATCCACACATTATAAATTTGAAGTTATTTATATATATCCAACATCTAACCTTTTCAAGTACCCGTAATAGGTATAAATCCGTATTCCACCTCATTGGTGCGTGGTTCATTGGATGTGCCTACAGCACAAACATATGAATTGAAGTTGGAATGACACCTTTAACTGTAATAAGTTTGTGGATATTCAACATTTAACTGTGAACGTTTTAAGTGCATCTGGCTTCCATAAGGTAAAATTCTACAACTGTTGTTTGTGGCCGTTAGCTGGCCCCTTCGGGATAGCCAAATTTTATCACTTATATTTCTTACTGTTTGAAGTCAGGGGCGCCCTAATTGCTGGAAGGCCTCACGGATTGTTGGGTGCGGGATGACGCCGTACGAACTGGCCCCTCTGATCGGTGACGCCCCCGGTGGGGGCTGCCCCTTACATCAGGTGCCAAAATTCATGATTTTATGATTCATATTCTTGTTGTGAAAATTCTTATTGTTACTGCTGCACAGAGCCTGCTGTTAGTTTGACTCTGCTGTAGAGCCAAAATACATAACTTATAATTCATCTTCTTAATGCTGTGATAATGTTGGGGGCGCCCATACTTGCTGGCGGGCCCCATGGATCATAGTTTTGATGATTCTCCAGGTTTAAATTTTCAAATGGTCCGAAATTATATTATTTTTAAAACTATCGTCCGCCTTCATAAAAACCAGGATTTTGTGTAAAGTACAACCATGCCAGGTTTGGAGTTTCTGTGTATAACAGTCTTCAAATAAAATGTCGAACAAATTTGCTGAGAAAGAAAGACGGAATGAAAGAAGGTAAAAAGAAATTAACATAAAAATCCATCTGACCGAGACGTAAGCTAATTTAAAAACAACTGTTCTGGTCCAGAAATCTTACACTCAGTTGTCTTTCTCAACTCCGGTAAATTACAAGTAATTGTCATCAAAAGCCTATTTGATAATATTGAGGAAATTAATGTTCACTCGCTTAATACTTGCAGTGGAAGTCCACGATTCAGACGTTTTGTACATAAATGATGTTTATTGTACGTCTTCAGTTCTCATGAGTACAAAATGATGAAGAGGCATGATCAGTGAAAATTAGAAATACATGAAGTGTCCCTTTAAATAGTCTTCCCATATAGTGGAGAGAAATGCTCCCTCCAGCCGTTTTGATGTGGGGCCCCAACACACCCCTTTACGCCCATTTTACTTTCACCACGAAGAAAAACAATCTTTTAAGTTATTCTATTAATACCCTTGTGATGAATCCCAAAAGGACACACAAAAACTGGCAATCTTAATTATTCATATTGTATATGCAACTTGTGTTTTGGGGGATTTTCTTAATCACCATACCCCCACCCCTCTTTAAAATAAAATTGTTCAAAGACAATTTCGGGCATCAAATCGAAATGCAAGCATGTGTATGTTACTTGTAACCATTGCATGTCTGTCAAGAAAAGGCTAGATTCCAGACCATCCCTTTTCTTATCATTGAACAGCATTGTCGTATATAATCAGGGCATTCCCATGACATTCCCATGACCTCAATCCCATAGATTCAGAATGATAAAAAGAAAAAATGTTATTCTACACACATTCTATTAATAATATGTGGCCTTAAATAAACATCAAACAAAAATGTCAAAGTTTTTGCAGCATTATATGGTCATGAAATATATTCTTGAGGTATCCCGTCGAAAAGTGAAGCCACAGACTTGCTCAAATATTCATTGCCAAATTAATAACAATAACTTGCCAGGACTCTTTTGTTACCTAGGTATGATTATGCGCATGACACACATTAAAAAAAGACAGTTTACAAATTCAGTGGTAAATTTTGCTTGAAAAGTCTGTATATGGATTTCGCTATAACTGTGTAGTTTGGTATAAACTTTTTAAACCATGTTAACATGCCCATTAACCTTCAAACTTGACACTTTCCAGTGTCAACAACAACTTGAGACAGCCCAAATATCGCTGATATCATGAGAGGTGTTAGCAGACGGCTTGCAAGCCTGTACACCACACCAATGGTTATAGGCACTTGAAACAAAAATCAATAACAGGAAAACATACGTCATACTTACGCCAATAACATCCATCTGTCTGTCTGTCTGTCTGTCTGTCTATCTTTCTATATATGCATAACTTGTATTTTGGGGGATTGTCTTAATCACCATAACACAGCAAAAACATGTGATTGAAAAGGCCACTAAGTTGCGGTATCAGTATCATCAGGGGTGTGGGACATCTCCATGGTATCATTATAGTCAATAGGAGAGGTCATGGTTACCAATTATCTGTGTATTCAGCTGAATACACAAACCAATACATTGAATTCTTCAGGGCTCGAGATGTGTATTCCCATTGGATTGCATGTTAGCTTAACCTCAAATTGAAGGACTACTTTTAAAGCTTAAAGAATAAAATGTATGTGAATATTTCGGCTATGTACATGATTTTACAACATAAATTTTGTTGTTTGTGTAACGAGTGGTTTTAAAGTTATTAAGCTGTAAATTACAATGGATAGAAATGGGAATATACAACTCTAGTCCTGAATGACTGAAATGTCGTCTGCAGCTGAGCAGCAGATGCCTCTGTTCTTGCTCTCCTCTATTACACCAGAGCAGGAGCCCGCTGACTGGTGGAAATGGTTCCACTGTTCATCTCTGCAGGGTAACTGGTGCCTCAGCAGTTTTGCAATGGGAACGGCACCATCATAGAGCTTATTTACAGAAGCCTATACAAATCATCTGCATGACGAATGAAGGCTGTGTGCGAAAAAAGGCACTCTTATGGTTGAGGGCCAGCGATAGTATGGCAGGGTACATGTAATTGTTACAACGTTTAGTTATAAGAGTAGGTCAAAGGTCGGCAAGTTTATATATTCATAGTCATACATCGGAAATCATCATGCTTCCCTTCATATTCTATGTTCAGTCGACCCTCATGAAGACCAAGTACCGACCTATTACTCCGATCTGCCGACTCACATGTGGGAATGAATTATGCCATGACGGAAAGTAATCATGGCAGGTTAATACATTATTGCAAAGTAAACTCTGGACTGCAGATTTGAGGTTTTCATGGTAAATAGGTCACGTTTACATTTCTGATGAATACGAATTTATCGTCAATCAATCCATATCAACTACATTGACTTTTCGTAATTGTGATACAATGCTCTCTTGACAGGTTGCAATATATCTCATCATATGAATATAGAGGTTATCATAAATATGTATAAAATGATCCAGTAGTAACATACAAATGAGAACCCAAAACCACTTCATTCAACACATGGTTGTCCATAAGCGCAGGCAAAAGTTAGCATTACAGGATGCTGTCATGTGAAACAGGCGTTGTCCTTCCCTTCTCACTCTCTAACGTCCGATTTAGAATTCTACTATAATTTAAATCTATATACTCCAACTGCATTTTCACTATCTTGTTCATCCTAGACGAGTTCACACAGGGCATTGCCTCTTCTCACAGTGGCTTGACAAAATATGCATGAAGCAACCAATAGACCCGACATGTTTTTTTTAATGGTAGTAGACATCATCTTTGTTTAGAAGGCCTACCGGATATTTTCTTATCCCAACATACTCTCATAAAAAAAATCTAAATGCTATAAAGAAAAACATGTGATCCTTTCATTTAATCTATGACACTTTCCTTTAAGCAACCAATATACCCAATATGTTTTTTTTAATGGTTGTAGACATCCTCTTTGTTCAGAAAGCCTACCGGAGATTTTCTTATCCCAACATACACTCATTAAAAAAATCTAAATGCTACAAAGAAATACATGTGATCTTTTAATTTAATCTATGAGACCTTCCTTTATGACATGCAAACAAAACCCAAATATTAATTACGACAAAAATTTTATATATATATCCACATGTAAATTACCAATTACAGACGAAACTTGGATGTGCATGTATACGAAACATGCGTGTCCGTAAATTTCACTTCCCTTTCTTCTTCCATTGCTATCTTCCATTGTTAGTCCATCAGTTAATCTGCGCTTGCGTATATATTTGCCATTCAAAAGCAGCCAATAGGGAAAAGGTGCTTTAAATCCAGGAAAATGGCTACGCATGGTAGGTGTGTCTAATTATTCCTAAATCTATTTATAATTTATAAATACGTAAACATATACATATACATATTACGAGAAGTGGTGCGTACTGTAACCATAAAAGACGGACATTAAATGGTTGGTCTGCTTCTGGTCGGGATTTTCGTTGTCCCTTTTTAACTATCGCGCCATCTAGCGGCCCTATAGTTACAGTGGCGCTAGATTTGCCGTTACTCATTAATATTCCTATTTTGTATCGAGTAAATCTCTTGCATTCGCTCATCTTCAAAGTACGCATTCTCACTATGAATATTGTGTTGAACAATATCAATTATTACAATAGGAAATTCAATAAAAAAGCCGAAAACATTTTTGTGTGTTATTTTATTCAAAAATTGGTAAACACGATTGAGCAAACAAAAAGAGCCGGATGTAATAAACAAATCGTGTTAACTGGTTATATGATCAGTCCAGCCCAGGCGGAACTTTCAGACACCCAGCCCCACATCTTATAAGACCCTCACGGGTACGTAATTGAGTGTCAATAAAAGTGTATCTGACATACCCACTGATGACAGGCAGTTATATATAAAAAAAAAAAAAAAAAAAAACATATGGCATTTCACTAAACAGGACAGTCAAAACGCTAGTGCTAAGCGAGTGCAGGCTGCTGGGCAGTGGCAGCCATGTCCAGCAAACCAACAAGTCCATGACCATTGATAATACAAACCTAAATTTGGAAACGAAATGAATATTCAAAACTTGTTAATCATCAGGAATATAATTAAATGGTGCAACAGCATCCTCTCCCATCACTTCCAGCTTTCACCGTAACTTGCTGCAGCCAGGCAAACTGACAGCCTGACGCCATATAAAAAATATCACTCACATCTTTCCTGCCTGCATTCTCTCATTTCAATTTCTAGTAGGTTAGATTAACACTTTTGCATCTAATACAAACCCTGCCTCTTCAAGTATTATGGTCTGATGGTAATATAAGGCCACTTTTGCCTGCTGCATTTGGGAGCTTGCCTTTCATAGGCCTATTGTAGACTGCTTTGTTTCCTTCGGGAATTGGTCATACAGTTGGTCAACACTAGCAGCATTTGCACAGACCTGTAACCTCATAGGGGCAGGCAACATAATCAATTCACGGACTCCTGGATGTGTTGATTTTACTTTCACATATGTTAGAATTGTACAAATATGATTTTGAGATTGGCCCTTAGGCACGTGTGCAGCCGATAGTTGGCTGTTTTTTGTTTTTTTTTGCAAAACGGTCGTTTTTGTTTTTGTTGTTGTTTTTTTTTTTTTTTTTTTTTTTTTTTAATTCTCTCATTTGATTTTTTTCGATTCAGTTTTCTATTCTATTCAAATTTTGCTCTGATTTGCATAAAAATGAGCTTATTCCTTTGGTGGTCTTATCACTGCAATGGAAAAAGCTGAGTGCAGTCAGCCCACCATTTGGTTGAGCAATCCCCAAACATAGATGGCTATCCTTTCAGATCTGCCGCGTGGCCGTGGGCGCCTACTGCTCCGGTGAATTTTGGCCATGTCTCAACTTGATAAAATAGCATCTACTGCCCACAGGAGGAACCAACCTTGGAAGCAACATAGCAGACCGAGCTGTAAGTTTGTAAGCCACTTGTAAATTTAGTAAATTCTATGACCAAGCGGTGTGAAGCCAGGTCAAGTAAAAATGTCCATGCCCTAAATACCCGTTATTGGGCTGTGACCCAGAACACAATCACGCAATGTGCAAAGTAGCCCTGCTATGGGCATGACTGAGGCCCTAACAGGGTGTACCTTGATATATGATATGTGAAAGTAGGGGTCCTAGGATATGTGATGCCAGCCAAAATCAGACCCCTAATATGCAAAATTCAACTCGATTGATGTACAAAATAAGACCCTGATATGTGATATCAAAAATACCAGTTCTCTCTCTCTGCATCCCCGCTAAACTAACAAATTAATATGCAGGTTATAGTAATAAAGTTAAACCTGCTTCCAAAGCCCATTCTTAGAAATGACCAAACTGTTGTATCTGAAGATGTGGTCTCTCGTATTAGGTACAAATAATCTTTCTTTTTTTTTTTAATTCAGAGCAAAGACGTGATCATTTTTTATGTGTTCTGCAAAATTTTATTCATGATACATCATATCTTAGAATAAATATGTGATATATGATTTAATAATTTGATGCATGAGATATGTGACATGCACCAAAAAAAAAAAAAGGGGGGGGGGAGTAACATGTGACATTCAAAGGTAAATAGCATCTGATATCTGATATATGAAAACCTTTTAAGGGCCTCAATACGGCGCAATAGTATGACCAAAATTAAAAATCGTTCCTCAATCGTTCTCCGCATCCCAAAGCCAGTTACAAGCCAAAGTGTTCAGCTGTCTTGGATTTATACAAAATGTACATAACGTAATACTGCCACCCTCCGCCAATGGAAGCATTTGATAAAACGTTCACCCCAATCCACGTTGATTCATCGATCAGTGCCGTCAAAAGCAACCGAACATTGGCAACCTGAACACATTTAAAACACAACAGCAATGATACGGCTGATGATGCGTGATATCAGGCAATACGTGCAACGTGACATTCACCTTTGTATATACTTACATATAGTATGCACACAAAAGCAATAATGTGACCAGTAACCAATTCGGGATGTCAAATCCCAGTAAATCCATGATGAAAATGGTGGTAAAATTCGAGACAAAGTTACTCCAGCAGTGTTGGTGCGTGGCCCACAAGTGTGTGTCTGTGCGAGAAATAGATCACAGCTTGACCACAGAGCCATCTGGCGATCATATGATGTAATCTTTATGCCATCGTACGCAGCTTTTCTTCTGTGAATTATACCATATAGCTGTGGTAACACAAATTGTCTGACTAATGAAACAGTTGATGTACGTATATGAGCTAATGTCAATTTGTTGACATCTCAGCATTCTAGATTCGAAAGTAGTAGGTCACTCTTTTCTTTAAAATTGTTGTATTTTTGTGTAGATATGTAGAATACTGTTCATTGCTGTATATTACTGTTACTTCTAATGTTGAATTGATGATCAGACGAGTTGTTCTGCTTGTACCTTATCATCCAATTTTTTACTTACCTTTCTATTGCTATATACTTCGTAAATCTGAACTTTTCAGCCAAAATTAGATGTGTTCCATTGGCTTATATTTTGCTCATGGTTTGGCATGGACGGCAATTTCAGGTCGAACATATATTTTTCGCTGGTCTGTTAGTGATACTTTTAGCAGGCGATGTTCATGTAAACCCAGGCCCTATGCTGCAATGGAATGAGATTTTCTTTTTGCCATCTGAATGTACCCAATATTTCACTAGATAAACTGAGATGTATTCGTGCAGACCTTGTGTCAGAATTTGGCATAATTTCTCTGTCAGAAACATTCCTTACCTCCGATTCTGTTAGTAACCAGGAATTACCTGGTTACTATGACATTATTAGAAAATACCGACTTAATGTGACAGGTTGAGGCATCGCTCTATCTGTTTCAAAAACTTTACACGTCATCCGTCGTCTGGATGTAGAATTTCCTGATCTTGAAATTTTGTGGGGTGAGATTTGACTTCGTAATACTAAATTTCTTTTGTTGTCGTGTATAGGCCACCCAACTCCCCTGTTTCCTTTTGGACTAAACTTCAAGTAAAATTCGAAAGTGCAAAAAGCACAGGTATTCACAATGTCATTCTAACGGGCGACTTAAACACTGCCTTTTTTACACCATCAGGCCTGAAGCTTGACCAGTTTGCCCCGACTGACTTTCTTACTACACATATACATGAGCCTATACGTATTACACACCAATCAGCAGTATGGCTAGATCAAATACTGTCCAATAGTCCAAACTATGTGCGTGACTGTCCTGTGTTTCCTCCAATTTCGAATTGTAACCACAGTGTAGTGGGTGCTAATCTACTTTTTCGGAAAAAGAATGATGATACATTTAAACGTCGTATTTGTGATTATGGTAAAGTGGACTTCATTATGTTCAGAACAACTCTTCGAAGTGTGGATTAGGGCTCTGTTGGGTCTTGATCATGATTTTAATACCCCGGTACCCGCCAGACGGGTATTAAAATACCCGGGTACCCGCGCGTATTACCCGCCACATTGGATTGCATAATCTATTAGCGCCACATTATACACTAGATACAGTATATTTACCAGCAAACCCAATCCACTGATACATCAATCAAAAGCAACCACGTAACACCACATTCAAAAAACGAGACCACAGCGGGCATTTTAATCAAACAGAAAAGCATTTTAATGAATGTATCAGGGAGGTGTGTACAGATACATGTACGTCCCTGAATGCATCGACCTTGAGTGCACGAGTGTCACAATATAGTCCAGTTTACTTCTTACTTGGGTTTCTCCTGTTATAATGCAAGAATATGGGGACTTCAGCCATTTCAGGTGACAAAGAAGCCCTCTGCTTGGTTGTAATATTTCAGGCATTTGAAAACAATTTTTCACATGGCACCCTGGTGCGGAAACTCCAAGATAGATTCTTGCCATATTTGACAAGCATGTGTATGCATGTTGGTGCTCTCGCCACCAGACAAGAGGACAACCATAAATTCCGACGCTCGTCTCGGAAAGGTACCGGGTTAGCTCTTTCCCCGAGTCCAGGGCTGTGGAATTTCAAATTCCCGCCTGTTGTGACGCATTACACGTCAAGGGTTATTATTTATTTATTCAGTTATTTATTCTATTTACATACCTAAAATATATATTATGTATCCGATATATATATGCATATAATACATAAATATATATAAATAAATATATATATATATATATATATATATATATATATATATATATATATATATATATATATATATATATGTAATATTATATAATATATAATACCAGTCGATTCCACAGATAATAGCTGTCGATTCGGGTACCCGCGGTTTTTTGCGGGTACCCGACAGATCCCTAGCGTGGACTGGAATACGTGTTTTGTGTCCTAGGAAGTCGATTCATGTTGCGACTCTTGGTCCATACTATTCATGGATACCGCTGAGCATTCAATTCCAAATAGAAACATTGGAGTTAGACCACATGACTCACCTTGGTACAATTCCTATCTTTATTCACTGAAACGCAACGTTAATAGGAAATACGAACATGCAAAAGGCTTCAATTTTAATCCCCGTGCATGGAACTCAATTGTGAAGCCCGAAATCATTATCAGCAACAGCTCAAACTCGCTGAGTAAAAGTACAATAAGAAACTCTGCAACGACTTGAAACACACTGCGAAGAAAAGTGAATCTTGGTGACGCACAATAAAATACTTTTTGAATCGCAATTAATGTTCGACGGTTTCCTCTTTAATACATGATGGCAAACAAAATTCCGATAGTATATCCGAAGTTGAAAATTTTAACTCATATTTCCTACAACAATGTAATGTCGACTCTGCATCTGCAACATTGCCTGAATATATTGAGCCCCCTGCTTCTACTCTTGACTCGCTTACTGTGACGGAGACCGAAGTTCGTGATATACTTTAAAGTCTGAACACAACCAAAGCTATTGGTCCAGATGGCATTAGCGCAAAAGTACCCAAGGAAGCTGCACCTTCTATTTCCTCTTCTCTTGCTAGACTATGTAACTTATTATTTCATAAGAAACAGTTTCCGGCAGCCTGGAAACGAGCTAACGTTTCTTTACTTTAAATACAAAAGGCCTTGGAAATTCATGTAACAATTGCAGGCGTGTGACGCTAGGTACTTAAAATATTTTTGAAGCATGTGTTTTTGTTTTTTTTCGCGAGAACATTATCTCTGCTCATTAATCAGGGTTTATACCCGGGGATTCAACTATTAATCAGTTACTTCTTCTGTACCATGAACTATGCTTGGCTGTGGATCAACAAAAGAAAGTACGAGTCATTTTTCTTGATATTAGTAAAACATTCGATAAGGTTTGGCACTCTGGACTTCTGTCCTTTTTCAAAGTCATACATTACAAAAATATTACCCAACACACATACTTTGGGCTCATGATACGATCGGATTTAATATGGTCTAATACATTTCTCACATTTGTAACAAATCTAGTAATCCGATTAACATTATGAAGAATTTGAAGTTTACACTA
>OZ026612.1:43576376-43705141 GCA_964020975.1 Hermodice carunculata | reverse complement strand
GAAGGCATTGTTTTTGTTACACAACTTGAAACTTGGGAAATTGATGAAGAAACACAGACAAGTGTATCATTTTCATTTCACTTTCATTTTATTCCTATATCATCAACCACATACACAACGTACATCAGATGCCCAATGGAATTACCGCTAAAACTTTCGAAGATTATATTATGAAAAGCGTAGAATATGAGCAATATGAAACAAAGGAATAAGTATGAATTAGCAACAGAAATTTTGTGTGATTTTTAAAATATTTTGTTCCTCTGTTAAATAGGTCGTTGTGTCCGGGAACCAAGCCCCCCCCCCCCCGGCCGTTGCACACAGCTTGCCCTTTATGTTCAGCTGATTGAATGTTTATTTGCATATTAAAGTATGCAAAATATTTACATTAAGCATTTCAAAATAGCACTGGCTGGTAGAAAGAATCATAAAAAGTTGCCATCCTTCTTTGGCACACCAAAATTCTGATAAATACCTTTGGTACACTGGAAAACATATTTTTTTCTGGAATGGCGCACCTGATTTTCTCACAGAAACATATGACACCAGTTACAGGAGACATATTTAAAATTAAAAAAAAAAACAACAAAATTTGATCTGACTATCTGAAACGGCCCGTGTAAACTATTTATTAAATGCCGAGTAAGTTTTGATAACAGGTGAAATCTTATTCTAAATTTGTACACCGTGATATTTGATGAGTCAACAACAGAATGTGTTTAAACCAGATATGAATAGTAATTATGCAACAATATATATATATATAATATGTGTGTGTGTGTGTCTGTGTGTGTGTGTGTGTGTGTGTGTGTGTGTGTGTGTGTGTGTGTGTGTGTGTGTGTGTATCCTGTCATCAACATGCGGCTCCAAGCTGAATGTAGGATCATTCGAATCGCCTAAACAGTTTCTACATGTATTTATATTATGCAGACTAACTTTTTATAAATATCTTGGACTCGTCTTTGAGTTAGCGCCTTTCCATCCGTGCCTTCCGTTGTAAAAGGGCAGATTGTCGATCATCATCATCATCATCATCATCATCATCATCATCATCATCATCATCATCATCATCATCATCATCATCATCATCATATCATCATCATCATCATCATCATCATTATCATTAAATCCTAAAGGCATTGGTCGACACAGACTGATAATGAAGACCAGCCAGTTGAGGACAAGGTCTGCAGAGCTTCCTGCCGGTCGTAACAATGCCATTCAACAGTCAACTGAAATGGCCGACAGAGACGCCTCGTTTGGGGGACTGCTAAGTGCAAAAAGTCAACAAAGCGACAATGAAGTGAGTGCCTGCAATAGATGTATTTTGCGGCACATGTCCCTGAACAAAAACGAATGCTGAATGTCTTTGGATATGTAGACAATAGTTTGTTTGCTACACTCTTTTTCTTTTTCTTTTTTTTTTTCTTTTTTTTTTTTTTTTAGTTTTTCACACACTGTGAAAAGCCTGAAAATTCCAACTGGTGTCTAACCTCGTGAAAGCCAAGCAGTACTGTGGCATTCAAAAAGGATGTTCCAGTTATTGTACTTGGCAATACATACCCCACCCCCACCCCGAAAAATAGTGGTTGCTCTGGTATGAACTGTGGAAAAATTTTCATGATAAAAACTTACGAAAATACTAGAAATTCTTATTTCAAATTAAATCACGAAATTTGAATTTCGAACATCTCAAAATTCATGTGGGTATGACAGTATTGATACATGTACCAGTATTAAATTGTGTGCCAGAGCTATTGGTTCTTTACAAATTTGTAAAATTATTTAGATTTCTTTTAATTTCAACATTATTCTAGTAGCTACAATGAAGCGAAAAAATTAAACTGTTAAACTCAGAGCTACTACAATTTTAGGGCGGAGTATGCATACTCAATAAAAATAACTGGGCAATATCATGTTGAAATTAAAGCAAATAACCTCTACGGTCCGATTCAGGGGTGTCCTATTCAGACTGAACTGGACAACAGGTTCTGTGTTGCACTTACACCATACCATCTTACATAAGAATAAGGCCACCAAAAGTGTTTTTTTTTTAATATTTCTTTTTAAAAAAGTTAAGATTCAAATTTGAAGTTGTAAAATTAAAGCTGTTCATTAGGTTCTCATAAACAGATTCGACTTAATACGGATTCGAAGAAAACACAACGAATGGATTTATTTTTTGGAAAAAAAATGCATATTTATTAATAAAATATGAAGAATATTATTGTGCTAAAAACGTGTGGAAAAAGATATAGCAACGGACATATCATTTAAAATTTGGAAAAGCGTATACTTATCAATGGAATCTAAAAACTAATATGCAAGGAAACTATGAGCATACGTCACGATAATACTTTACACTATAGCCCACAGATGGCTATCTGTATATTCTATAATAGAATAATTTTACTCTGTGATATTTTCAAGTTAAAATTTGCTTGTAGCCGAGACACAAGCCCTCATATTTGAAGAAAGGGACAAAATAGTTCTCTGGATCATTATTAAGAAATGTATTGAGACTTCATTTGGGGCTATCCTAACTTAAAAATGTTCCCCATAGGCTCTCTTCAATATTCAGCTTCCCAAAGGATGTGTGTTTAAAGAGTCGGTCACATTAACGACCACAGTTGAATATGTTGATATCCAAGTTGCATGGGTTTTTTTTACAAACATATTTAAATCTAAAGCTTTTCAACAGTGAAAATATGGAGTTCTATATCGGTGTTTACAAAAGAATGCTCTGAATCGTTCAACAGGGTTTCCTCGCGGAAAGATCCGACAGATCAGTCTGAAGCAGATGAAATCCACGATGTCTGTCGATCTGTTAATTTGGGCAAGTGTTAAATGACGATTGTAGAACAAACCGACAATCACAAACACACCGTTAACGTCGATTTGCTTAACAGATAATTTATGATGAATTAGGTCTGATATAGAAATAGCACAATGAACAAATAAGCAATTCACTTACCTTAAAACATAATCCTTATCCCTCAGTTGCTGGCACTAACACGTCACATAGATAATTTATTGCGTGAGAAAGAACTATTCTTTGAGGATCCCCTATCATTTATGCAGATCAATGGACCCGCAAACAAAAAACATTAATACTTGAAAGGTCATAATTATTGAAACGCGTCAACAGCTTTTCTTGGCACACCCAGGCACTAAGCTCCCATGAAAGCTGTTGACTATTGGCATGTAATTCTGGGAAGTCTTCCCTGACATTTTGTTCAAATATTTTTGAGAGAGGACAACAGTTAATAAAATGGAAGAAACAGACAAAAAAAAAAACTCTGCAATTGCGATCGTTGTTTGACTAGCACAGCGTCAAATCCAGTGATTCTACATTATTACACGAGTCCGAAGAAATTCATTCTCCCTCTTGTAAACCATCCTGCCACGTTTCCTTTGTTTGGTGAGGTTAATGAATTCAAGAATCATCACATTTTACATAACTTTTTGCACTCTTACTTTATTTTCTGATGGTTACGAGAATACGTTGAAGCAATTTTGTCACTTAAAAAAAAAGTTTTGATACACACTAATGAGGACAGCTTGTTGGCCTAATAACTGCTCGTGTTTTTTTTTTTTTTTTTTTTTTTGTCATCTGTTTTCACGGGTGAACTGTCGGTAGTGAATAAGACATTATATGCCATAAATGTAAATATGTTATATTATGTAAACCTACAACAGATAATGAGGTATGAATTATTACTGCTAAGTAAACATATCTACGTGGTACGAGGTCGTAAAAACAAGTAATCAAACGCACGTATATCATCAAATAAATACTCCATATCTATATTTACATGAACTACCCATTGGCATTCTGCTGTATATAAAAGGTAAAATGTTATGGTTCTTTCCAGAAAAAAGGGCCTTGTCTATAGTTTATGTCTGAGATGAGAGAGACCCTGTTGGATCACACGCTGAAAAAAAAGAGTGGCGCGTAATAATTTAAGAGAGTCAGTGACGTCTCGTTGGAGCAACTGGGTCACATATAAAACGCCAGAAGGTGATCCATGCTCATGATAAATGTTTATAATTTAAACAAATTTGTCTGTGTGAAAGGATTGTCTTTGTGAAATAGCGTTCCTGCGAGAGAGTGACCGCAGGCATCATGGGAACCCTGTGCCGTCATAGACCAGTACCAAGTCGCTCCAGTGCAATCATTATTATGCAAACTACAAAAAGAACTGTAGTAACCGGTCGCATCGGGGACTGTCTTGCTACATCGCTCAAGGTCTTTTCAAATAGAACCAAAATGATAGGTAGTTTTCAGTTATTATTCGCTTCTTTTATTTTTTTAAATGCTGTGGTAAGGATCATATCAAAATCAAGTAACATTTCCAAGAGTCCCTTTTTTAAATTCCAGTCTGAGATATTAAAATGTTTTGACCTGTAATGTGTGAGATTCAAAACAGATTGCCTTGCAATACGGGGCATGCAAAAAAAGTACTCTACAACACAGGACCTTCAAATAGTCTATAGAGCACACAATGCACAACCTCGGCGTTTCATCATGGACCTCAGTCAAACCAGCTAGCGCACATTGTATAGGTATACATCGTGTGACCAAGATACTTGCAGCTCAAAAGAAGTCGATAAGAAAACATGCAGTGTTTCTTCAGATAAAACCCAACAAAGATCAACATGGTATTACTTTAAGCTCAAATGTCTGAGCATCGTTTTATAAAGTTTACCCTTTCCTAATTGTATCATCGCCATCATTTTGTATTTTTCAACCAATCAGTCTTGCAGAAGGTAACAAACTTGCTCCATTGAGATTTGGTGTGTCTTAAAAAAGCTAACGCATGGTTTACTGACTAGCTCATGTAGTGTAATGTTAAATAACCAAGTATCGTGATAACGTGAGTGACAATGACGTCATGGCCGACAGCAGCAGGAGGATGTTTTATCACTACCCCTGCTGCTGTGACATATGCCGGGTCAACTAACACGTGTATCTGTCTAACCGAGGAGAAATACCTCTTCAGAAGTTCATATATTACCTTTAAGCATCGATTCTGTTACAAATGTTCCATTAAAAAAAATGTTGAGATGTATTCCAACATGTGCTGTGCCGAGCCGTTATTTCAAGTTTAAAAGTTGCAACAATTTGGTGCCACTGCTCATATGGACCACGGGATAACATGCATCTGTCTAAATCTGATCCAAAACAAACCTTTCGCTTGGAATAACGACAGTGCTTTTGTCTGCTTTGATGAATAAATATTAAAAAACACATATTCACCAATTACTCCACAGTAGCTGCCCCCCCCCCCCCCCCGAACCACATGCCAAGAACAAGAACCCAAAACATAAACAGGCATTATCGAAAAACAAAAAGACAAAAGAATCTTGCAAATGATCGAAAACATCAATAAAAACCCTGATTTTGTGCCAAAGAACAACTGAGTCCCAACAGCTGAAGGCAGCAATATGACATTTTAAAGCAAGAATGACTTAAAATTCTCCAGCAAATTGTACAAGTAGTTGTATGTTGACTGGTGCCTTGATCCCTTAGCCATGTGTGTCACCTCGCTGGTATGCTGCACGTGCGTTTTTGAGTCTCCTCTCGGCAATCGACGACAGAAGCCCGCCACAGTTACGGATCATGGGAAATCCACTTCACTCAAATGTGTGGCTTCCCCAGGACCCTCGAATGTGACAGCTTGATATCTATGGCAACGAAGTGTCGCATAAGCGAAGCATAGTGTCTTCCTAGTCACCATGGCAACCACTTGGCGTCACTCTGCCCTCGGCGATGCAGGAATGCTTGAATATCGTACCAATAGACCATTATGAATATGGTGCCAGTGCCGTGTAATTACGTACAAACTCGTTCATACCAAAAAGGTCATATCACAAACACTCGGAAAGATTACACAAAACGATTGAAATAAAATTCTGCAGGAAATTAGGCCACTAGCCGACCTGCCCCATCGCCAAGAGAAGGTAGCATGTGCCAAACAATTACACCTCCAGTCCGCTCACCAATTTACATAATAAACACAAATCCACATGGCCCGTGTCAGCTCACGATAAATGCAAGGCCGAAACAGTGATAACTATAAATGTTACAAAACACCAAAACATGGAAACTAGACCATTGTTAATCGTATTATTGGTCGATTTGTTACAGCGAAAGAGAAGAAACTTTGTCGTGAAGTTCAAAAAGTATGTATGATAGAAAACTAAAATTTGCGAATATTACGCACCGTTTATGAAAGTATGAAAGGAGATTGTTAATGTGTGCAATCTGTACAATGTAGTGCTTGCCATCCGATGACAACCCTAGGGCGAGCCTAAAAGGTGAATTGCTATAACAGTGGCAGGTCTGCCAACGTCTCGAGCAAAAAGACAATCATTTTGACTTTAAGAATATAATTGAGCATTTATCATAATTCTAAAACAACAGCTGGTCCTTCGTAACAACGAAAGCCATGCGACGGTAGATGTCCGTTTAGGTGAGCCACTAGCCGCAAGGGATCCCAGAGGAACACGCATCCAAGCAGCACCAGGAAAAAAACGCCATCGCCAGAAGTTGCAACATCTTGTGCACATGTCTGATGTTCAGAGCATCACACTACGCTATTAACATCCACACAGAATGACCATCCAAGACGGTCCAGAATTACCAAGTTCCGTTAAACCCCCAGGCGATCAACTGACCGATCTTGTACCAGCTTGAGTGGTGCTGTAATTTGACACATAAAAACGCTAAGAACAGCTATCAACATTATACAATTAGCCATACGTTAGACGCAATCCAAGCCCTTCCAGGAATATTCTTACAATTCTTTCTCTCGGAACATCTGTTCCCTCACCTAGACATTTAAAACGCACCACCACAGACCATCCCTCAGACCAACTCGAGATGCAACCTCAGCGGCAGAGTCGGGACAGTCCTGTATACTGTCGCCAGTTGCATGGTCAGCCAAACTTGGTTTTCTTAAAGCTTGCAGCTAATAGCACGTTTTCCGGAACAGGTATGAAGCTTGATCATCATTATGCATCAGCCAGCAGGGTGACTGCTAATACCAGCGAGGAGCTGGAAGTTAACGTAGTCCCGGGTTGTTATTTTCAAAATTCCCTGGGACTATGTAAACTTACAACCCCTCACTTGGTACTATACGACGATTTAACCAACCGCGAGTATTATGTATGCCAGATCCAGTGCAGAGCAGAGGGCACCAGCTGAAAGAACCGCCAAACAAGAAGTCGTTTTGAAACTGACAAGCGTGCATGCATTCGTTAAATGTAGTACAACCAGTCTTAGTTTTGTTTACCAAGAACCTTTGTGAGCGAAGCAAATACTAACAACGCAGTGGTAAAATTATTTGGCTTTTAAGCAGCCCAGATTCCCAGTTAATTGTCACCATTATGTTAGAACGATGAATTGCTTACCTTTAAAATGCCATGGCTCTGCAGTCAAGAGATGCATCTGAAGCATGGACGTCTGCAAGCAAGTGTGATAAGTTAGCTCCAGCCACGCTACTTTTCTAGCGGACCCGTCACCACCGAACCAAGACAGAAACTAATGTGCATCTAACTGCTGAACCAGTAACTTTTGATTTTTGAACTTTTGATGTGCAGTAGCCGCGGGTAATTCAACAATCAGGTGACAATAAGCTGAGAGCGGCCAGTGTTGCCGCTCCTTATGTGCATCTAGTACCAATTGTGACTAGCCAGTGAGACCAAGCCAATCCTGCATTCACTGGCTCGATGTCACTTGAACCACCCGGAGCAATTTGCTACCATGCTCCAAACTCCACGAAATATGAATATTAAACTTGCTGCAGGCCTTCTTACGATGACTGAAGCTCTATCCCAGTTTTTTTTTCCACAAATTTTAGACTTACTTTCGACAACTTATGAAAATTTCATGAACCAAAATTTCTAACGTTTTCTAGATTTCCTATCTGGTACCGTAGTGTAATTTCGTAAACATGAAACCTCAATAGCTACACTCAAAGTACCATGAGCCAAAATCATTTCATCCTCTCACTGACCCTCTGCCCATTCATATGAACACGCGGGATTGGTGTGAACTGAAATGCATTTGTGACGAACGGGGAAGTGGCATATAGAACATTAATCAAAAATAGAAAAATATCGTACCGGGTGAAACTACTATATTCTTTGGAACGGCCTGGCGAATGCCGCCGGCGTTAATGTGTACATCTATAGAGAGAAATATTAAACTTATTACAAGTTCCACTTTGTCTACAGCTCAAGCGTGACATCGGTGTACTCTGAACAGCAACACGACATTGTTGAAATTGTTTTCTTGAAAAAAAAATCCGTATTTCGTCATCTGTTGTTACGAGCGAGTGACAGCGTTTCAATGCCGACCAGAGCACAAACACTGCACCTCGCTGACGCTGTATGCATAAAAGTCCATCCATAAAGTACATCGAGACTTATAAAACTTTGCTCATTGTAAGTACGTTGTAGTGTTTAACATGTAAATGTACTGCGTCCAATTAGAACAAAATTACAAGCAAGTGACCCATGTCCCATTTCGGACTATTTGATCGGTTGGCTTCATTACCTGTACTTTGGCTGTACGGCGACAGGGCCATACTTCCTTGTTTACAAAACATATGGGCCCACGTAAAATCCTGACTTTTGTGTAGGCTACGTGAACTGGCCCATTCTGCACATAATATGCAAGAAGTATATTTGCCCTTTTTCAAAATTATAATGGATTAGTTGTTTTGCGAAATCTGTGGTGTTTTGCCTTATGATATTATGAGCATATATTTAGAGGCAGTGCTGCACTGGTGGCCTCCTTGCCCCCTGCATCTTAAACCGACCATAAAGGCCCAGACAACAACGCCTGCTTTAAGATTCTTAATGGATTCTCTTGTTAGACAGAAAATAAAAATCATTTTGGGTGTTATTTGTGGATGAAAACTAGAAGGGAAACAATGTCACTAAGATACCTAGGGGATGTGAGATGGCGAAGGGGATTCTTATTTGGCTTTTCATTTTTCAGCATCATATAGATTCTCCTCATTCCGTTTTTCTTTGATTGTGTTTGGTTTTTGTCCTTTTGCAAATAAACAAACATTTAGAAATAAACTAAGCTGGATTAGTGACCAGAGACATCGTTTTCAACCATAAAAGAGTATCAAACGGAAATTAACACGTATTCATGTTATTTTCTTTATGTGTAGTTGTCAACCGGTTTAACTGTCACTAACAAAAACAAAAGAACTACCAACCTGAAAAAAGACAAAAATAAAAAAATGAAATAAACAAACAAAAGAATCAGAGAAAACAACATGAAGAACAGTAAACAACATAGAAATGATTTCTGATGCAATACACCAAAAAATCTGTGTATTTATCAAAGGTCAAGTCAAGGTTGTTAACCTTGCATGACGACTTGAATGTCGGCACATTTGATGTATGTAATCGGAATAATACACAAAAGTTAACATAGCCTACTGCCGTTTTACCTGGATAATACCCACTGTGTACTTGTCTGCTTCGACTTTTAAAATTACAACGATCCCCGTGTGGAGTCCTTGAAAGCAGTAAAGGAACTAATCGTAGTATCATGTATACCATTTTTTTTTTGCCATTTATTGTTAACTCCAAGCAGTGTGTTAAAGAAACGAATGTCATGTATCAATAATTGGTGACGCCGCTTTAACAATGAACGTAAAGGCGGGCGATTCGATCTCTTATCATTTTCATAGACTTATGTTTGGAATTGCATCCGCAGAGAAAACTTGAGGAAATTCTGCTGTCTCAACCGTATATATTACAATCAAGATATTATGTAACAGTACAAGTCGAAATAAAGATGAATTACAATTATCTCTTCCCCTTGATATCAAGCACGCATCTATTTGTTGCATGAACTGATGATTTATGTAGTTTTTGTAACTTATCAATTTGGCAAGTACTAGTACTTAGTTCTATAGGTTTTTCCAGGTTCTGTGCTCGGCTTCGTGTTTTTTCCTACTGTTGGATTCTCAATAAACCTGTCTCCGTTATTTTTTCCACCAAGGTCGTGTCCTCCCACATGGGTGAAAAGGCGACGTGTACAGCGGTGGTGTCAACATTGACTGGTGTTTGTACTTATCCACTGAGTCAACCTGACACCAACGCCGGAAATGTGCCTAGAAGTCACGTGATGTCTGGTCTCGCTCTGGGTTTGTGCAGGTTATTACGTTACTGTCAAACTTATGGTTGCATTCATGTTTCGCGGATTTCTTTCAAAATCGATCAATTTGAAGCTTTCTGGTATAGCAAGAGATATTTTAATCCACAAACTATCACTTGTTTTTTCTAATAAAATCTGAAATTGTGCAATACTGTGTGTATTATCTGTTGGCGCTTATAAAGTGTCTTCAGCATGTACATACAGACTGTACACACACCTCCTATAAATTGACGCAGTCCCGAGTATGCAGCAAAAGACCCTGGGACTATGTCAATTTACAAAAAGTACATGCCTTTGGAAACTATTCTAGAGCTTTCCTTGACGGTGATTCCGTCTGTACAAGTAAACTTTAAGATGGAAGCAACAACCGGCCTTAATTCGTGCTCAATCGCATGTATTACTTGTAAGTTAACGTAATCGCAAGTTATGCTTTTCTAAACCCTGGGACTACGTCAACTTACAGACAATACTGCATGGCCGGTTTTCTACAAATTTTACATCGATGTCATCCAGTCAGAGGGCGCCTCTGTTTCAATTTCCGACAATCAATTTACATCTGTCTTAAATTTTATCAGGTTTACTTTCTAAATCGCTCAATGATCACCAACACTGCCTTACACAACTATTTTAAACATAACCCTTGTTCATTTGTTCCACATTTTGATGTCTTCCTTATCTTCATCACTTCGATGTTGACGAGGACATCAGCACAACTTGTTCCGTCCCAGATATTAACTTCCTGATATTATGCAAGCCATTTCTTGGCATATGGCAACTGCCATCAATATTTTTCAGACTGTGTCTACAATTCCACGTCGTCACATACAATCATATAAATGAATTCGTATCTTTGTCATGTGAGTAATATCCATGCAGCTCACGTCAAGAGGAGGTTCTTGTTCCTTGTTTTCGTCCAGTTTCTTTGATTTATAAAATTTGATGACTCGGAGTGCAGAGCTACATAAGTTCCAGAGACTCATCGGTGAGACGTGAACATCTGTCAAGCAATTAAAGATGCCAGCCTTGTTCTTGCGTCGTAATCAAAAGGCTGTGCAGATGTAAGTGACATCGTCCAGACGCCACGCCAGGTGAGACTTCCTTTGAACATCAAACTCTTGTTGCGTCATAGGTCTAGTATAACAGAGACGCTGACCTAAATTTTCTCTAATAAGTCCATCATTCTTCACAATTACACAACGAAAAAAATGCCGTGGAAAATCTACAAAACTGCATCCAAAAATGGCTCGAGGTTTACACAGAAGCTATGGTGTTTTTACTCCTACCACTAAGACGAAAAAGTGTATTAATCGTCCCGTTTTTGTGTAACATACGAGATGAAGAGACAATAATAAATACCAAACATTGCTTTGTTTTAGCAAGACGACATGTTGTTTTGGCCTGCCTGACAAAAGATCTAAAATATTTTATCGTCAATCAGTTTGAAGGACGGTTAGCAATATGCTGACCGTCAACGTCATGACAATGTAAAAATAACAGTTGGGTTGACACCACTTGTAAATTATAACAGAGAAACCTGTCAATTACTTCAAACTTGACACATACTAGTGGCCAGAAGGGTTAAGTGTCTCGTCATTTGACCCTTTGATGTTCGAAGTTTTCAGAGGAGAAACATGTGAGTTCATATGGGAAACAGGAGATAGCAAACTTGTTCTTGACAAAGGCCTGCACAGCAACTAATGAGCATTTCATTATCACCATCATCATCACATTCGGTTGTACCTAAACCGGGTTTCAAAGCTAGGGAAGACAAAGGACTCAGTCCTGGGATGCCAATGTAGGAAGACAAACCCTGTAGATGCAGTGGTATTAAACACTCTCATTGTATATATGTGTGATACGTTTGTAGTTTTTTCCATTAGAGTTAGGTGCAAAAGCTGCGCTTTTCAGCTGGCTGTATTCCATAGGAGTGACAACAATTGACTCTTAAAAATAATAGCATTACAATGTGACCCTTTGCATTTACCTAAGCAGAATATTAGACAATTCCTTTGCCAATCGAAGCAAACGAAGTTTGACTGGATAAAATTAGAGAAAATAAGGATACTAAAGGTATTAAAATTTCAAATCAAGTATTGAAGATAAGTCAGTATGATGACTAAATACTTAAACTATAATATATAATACAGAATACCTCTGTTCAACAATGAGAGTTTTTCAGATTTCTCAAAAGGTGTCAGATTTGCAGATTAATATGATAAAACAGAAATACGAAGAATGGGCAAATATAATAAATGTGAAGAAATAGTGTTGGATAAATTTAGAATGAAATGGACAGATGTACAACTATTCTAGGTGTATAATATAAGAATACAATTTTTCTTGAATTTCAGAGATAAGATATCAAACTTTAAACAAATTCTAAATATTTGGCATAGTAGAACTTTGGCACTAATTGATAGGATTCAAATAATAAAACCACATGCTTTACCGCAGTATTTGACTTCAGTGCTGCCAAGCCCGAAGAGAAATACGTCAAAGAATTAGATTCTGAAAGGTTTATACTTCTACGGAATGGACAAAAATGGTCAAGAGAAATATTATGAATAATAATAAACACAGAGGAGGGCTGCAGGTGCCCTACTTGGAAGCTTATATGGATTCTTTGAAGGTAAGGTGAGTAAGAAGAATTGCAGATATATCTGATAAGGCTTTATGTATAATACTGACAAAGTGCGATATTGAATTTTCACCAGATTTATGGAAATGAGATATTAGTTCTAAAGATAGTATAATCAATACAATGGAAAAAATGGAGAGAGGTAGTTGTTGCATGGAGTCCAATAAATTTTGACAAACAAATTGATCAAGTACAAAAAGTTTATAATCAGTATCATATGGTGCAGTGTATTATAAAAAAAATCCTCGCACCTAGAAAATTGGGATAATAAAACAGGAGTAAACAAGACAGAACATTTGTTCAATGAGAATGGTAATGTATTGTCATGTTATGAATTTACACATAAATGGAATTTGCATGCAGATTTTCTGGTTTATTTTAGAGTACAATAGCTATTCATACAAAAAGGGAAACAAACCATGTACGATGATTTTTAATCAGAATTAAAAGTAAACAATCATACTTATCTGATTAATAAATTGAGAAAAACAAAGAAAGCTACAAAGTCCGTTCATGAAAAAACAAAATGCCGGCTGTGTATGCAGACACTCCCAAAAATGTTTTTGAAATGGGAATCAGAGTTCAATTTACCGCAACTACAGGGTTATAAAGCCTTGTTCATTTGCACGTATCAATCTACTCTGTCCACAAAACTGAGAGCGTTTCAATATTTGCTTTTACAAAGAGGTCAAAAAACAAATTTTGTATTAAAATAGATAATACAGAAAACAGTTACTATGCTTTTTCAGGATTATAACTGTGTAAACAACACATCTTTTTTTACATAAATTTATTGGACGAAAATGGTAAAATTGCAACAAGACATGAGTGGTATTGAAAATATTTTCAGAAGACAAATTTTATCAGAATATATGAATATGAATAGTTATAAGGACATAAATATATTTATTGTTGCAGAACTTCACATATGGTACTCTGGATGTGCCAGTAGAAAGCCAGTTTTTGAAAACTTTGTTAAGTTACTCAAGAACCATACTAAAATAGGCAATCAAATAACAGGGCACACTGGCAAACTTGATCAACATATCAAGGAATGGAGAGTGGCTCCAGATCATTTGTCAAGTTAAAAATGTATTTGCAAGTACATGAGCTATAACTGCAATATATATTTCTGTGCCTCTCTGAAAGAAAACTCAAGTGGTACTACTTTATAATTGTATATTTAGTACTGCTGTACGTTGCTTACAGAAATAAAAAAAGTTTGGAGATAATGCTCGAGGGACTTTGAAAATAAACAATATGATACCGATAAAATTGTGAGTTTTTCCCCCAGTTTTTAGGCGATAATTAAGTGGATCTCTCTCTCTCTCTATCTCTCTCTCTCTCTCTCTCTCTCTACTTCTCTCTCTCTCTCTCTCACAAACACACACACACTCACACTCTTTCCTTTAGACCTGACATATTTGTATCAAAGGTATCGATAATAAAGGAATGAACTTTATTACATTTAGGATGAGCGTGCTTTGAAAGGTATTGACCGTTTTATCGGACCTTGACCTGGCTTGTGGTGACTTTGTTTTGTAAACATGTAACATACAAAATGACCTACAAATTAAACATTGTATGGCCACGCAAATTAATAAAAATAAAGTTGTGCTTTTTCTTGGTCTCAAGTCAAGAAAAATAGTTAAACCACAAAACATTATCTTTCACATTCCTAACAATATGACTTTTAGCCCTTTCCCGCTAAAATCGCCCCAAAGCGCCAGGGTGAAAATTGTCGTCTGTCTTGTTGCTTTTTCGTTACCAAAAACATTTCTACTGAGATTTGTATGTAAGGCCATTCAAGATAGCAAGCTCTATGTCAACAGCTTTCCTTGGCGCAGGCTGGGAGGCTATGCGCCCGTCCCGCGCCAAGGAAAGCTATTGGCTCAATCGTACTATAAACAGGAAAGGTTCAACAAGACGATGCAGTTTTTTTTTTATACAAACAATGTTTATAAAATAGTTGGCAATCAACATTCTGCAGTTTGCATTATATCTTAAACAAGTTCCGATTGTGTCTCTTGATCTGACATGCTGACTTCAGTGTGCAAATAACACAGAAAGCAGATGGAACACCATTCAGAAGCAGCCGGAAAACATAGTAGAGTTCGCCCATGGCTCCCATGGATCTTGTTACTGAATTGTTACATTCCCTAAAATCCACTTCAGCGCTTTTTACTTTTAAACTCACGGACTGATACACTACCACCGACAAAAAATAAAAAAAATACAAAAAAATACAAAAAATTTGATCAGTTGTGCTCCCACAAAAACAACTGCAACATTCTTGATGCGGAAACCATGTCTCTCAAACTTAAGACTTAAACAAGGGACGCGAAGAAACAGCCCTTAAACCTCTATTGCGTTTTGAAAGCAGATACTTTAATCCATGGACTAATGGGCATTCTGTGTGATTGATATATGGCACATCCAAAGCACAGAACTTGCCCCTTGTAAACTGAAAATACATGTACCAAAGTAGGTTTTAATGTAGAGACGAGTCCTCCACAAGACAGGTGTGGCTTGCTAAGATTGGACATGAGGAAAGCTTTTCTTTTCTCATTCGAATGAAATTGTGCTCTGAATGCATGGTGTCCTATACAGTTGTCATTGGGAGGCATAAAAATTGTTGTCAATTAATTTTTATGGCTTTCAATGTATGCTCAATGACCACTGATTTAGTAAATCTGTACTGTCTTGTACGTTACCCATTTGAACGATAAAGGATATTCTGAGTGACAATGTTTCGTTGTTATTAAAATTAGTACCCGTCACCGTTTTTATTTTCTAGTAATTCAGGTAAATGAGATTCTCCTCTTTTGAGTGAAAGTTTAAAATGAACTTGTACATATCTTTTACTATACACTTCTGACACATCCCATGTGTGTTTGTATGAGCACTTATTATACAGACAATAATAAATATATCCGCAGGTAATAACTTTTTGCAAACAAAAATATTTTTGTTGCGTTCTTTCCGACTATACACATCTGTGGTATACTTCTACTTATAGTTGTCATCCGATACTTGTGGATGAGGGCAGTTGATTGCTATGAGAATGATTTTTAAATATGGAATGCTCATTCTCCAATTTTAGCATACTTTTAGCCCTTAGGACACAAGCAAAATTTAAAAGTACATGAGTAAAATTCTCATATTTTGAAATGTATAATTCTTAATTAAAATCCATTTAGCATAGGACAATATGATCTACGGGATCTTTATTTTTAACAATGAAAATCTCTATCTTTCTGGAGACTACATGGTTTCCAGTGTAAAAGGCACGAGTGACTCGGAGTGCACCGTGACTTCATGAAGAAATTACTTCCGGTAAAAGATAGGTCCCAACTCACTCTCAGAGATATGTATGGCAGTTTCTGTTTCCTCTAAGTAAAACATGAACTTTTATAGGCAGACGTCAACAAAGCTTTGACACTATTGTGTTTACTGACTTTTTCGTTGCAAGGATTGGTATACGTGCTTTCATTACACTTTCGTGTAACACTGCATCTTGATTTGAAATATATTTTACACACTGACGTCATGTTATCCCTCAAGAGGATCTTTTCTCCCCAGAAAATTAAGTTTTGAACAAGTGAAAAAACAAAAAGTCATCACTCTGGAAGCTGTATGTACCAGGGCTTTTGTGCTGGCACAATCTGAAATGTCTGGACTCGTCCGTGTATCAGGGCTACACCGCACAACAAAATTGTTTAAAATGTCTGATTATTGCATGCATACCATAACCACTTCAGTGTGAGCAGAAATCTGCCTGTATTTTTGGCAATTTTCGACGCTTTGTTAGAGCGTCACAAATACTTCATATATCTGTCCAAATCCCAAAGTTTCTGCAGCACAAACTGTAATATTGCTATCCCAGATTGTTAATCCCGACGATTTACAGATGAGACGCGTGACAACAGCTCATTACGATGTTGATATTGCATTTCAAAGAGAGTATACACTTATGATTTACTTGCATTATATTGACCTTCAATGGGAATTGGTGAATTTAGTCCGTCGAATCTGGTGCCTAAGTCCCGTTACTATCTTGCTCAGTAATGTTTTTAAAAATTATCAGAAAGCGTGTCAGTGTTTTGCTGGCATAAAAAGTTAATGACGTACTTTTTTTTTCTTTTTGTTAGTGACTTGTTATAATTTCTTTTCTTGGAAGTCAATATCTTAAGGAGTGGTCACAAAAGAACTCATTTCATACTTGATGCAGCTGTGAAAAACACACACAGTGCAGGACACCACTTTTTCAGTTCACCAGATATTAGATGAGATTGGATACACACACACACACACACACACACACATACATATATACATGTATATATATATATATATATATATATATATATATATATATATATATATATATATATATATATATATATATATATATAAGGGGCCAATTAACGCCTGCTCGTCAATATTGAAATCAATTTCAAAGGTCCATATGCACCGAAGTGAGTGATATTCCTTGAAACTGAAGTAAGCCTTAGTCTCTAAACATTATGAGAATTAAGGGTTATGGAAGGTCGGCAGTTGTGACAATATTTTTAGACATTAGAGACGGAGTATTATAAATCTGCATTTTTCAAAGTATGAACTTGATCTTAATTGATCACAGCTGGTGTATAATTATTTTCTTTTGTCTTCTTTGTTGCACATTTTTACGCTTCACCTATTTTGACAAATGTGCGGGAAAAGAAAGGCGATAATACCAGCTGTTGAACATAATTACTTAGTCAGTTCATATTAAACACTACAAGAAGCCTCCCATTGAACTCTTATCTAAATTTCACCAAGGGAGTATCGGGAAGACCCTCTTCAGAAGGTAGAATACGTAGCCGAGGGCAGAAGAAAGACACGACATCTGAGGCTACAGATAAAAAGTGTCACAGAGTTGATGACAGAGGTGAAGAACCGGGAGTTGCCCGAGGACACTGATACTAAGGCATTCCCATGAATCACCGCTTTACAGCAAGGACACACGTGGGTGAACATTATGCCAATGGGTTGGACTTGATGGGATGCCTTCCTCTTATAGGCCCATCATTGGTTAATGACTACTTGTATCCACCCATGTGGATTAATGAAAACATCAAAATGAACATATGCTTAGTTAAAAACGCCCTATGAGAAAATTTCATGCCATGCGCACTAGCTCTGACGCTTTAAGCAAACAAACAATAATAAATCTTCAGAGAATATTATACTTAAAACATTATAGCACATAATCTCTTTTAACTTGACCGCCTTACCGCTTCAAAAGATTTCATCAGGCCATATCAGTTTTCAGTCTTTTTTGTATGTATGTATATGTATTTATGTATGTATGTATGTATGTATGTATGTATGTATGTATGTATGTATGTACGTATGTATGTATGTTTGTATGCGTAGATCCATCCTGAGATTTTTCTGCAACCAATACGTATTGTCCAAAAAAGTATATGCACGTATGTTTGCTTGTAAAAGAAGAAAACATGGTCCAAAGGTGCCTTTCGTTGTGACTTTAAAAAACAGGAAAATACGAGTTGCACAGATCTATAAACTTTTCCTAATTCAGTCATTTCTCTATGTTTTGTTAAATAATTGCTTCTGGTTCCAGTTAATCACGGCCGCCAGAGAGACAGGAATGTGACGAGAACAGAAACTTTTCAAGGAAATGTAGTGTCATTAATTTGACATGCTACATCATCAGAAATAATGGTTATCAGATACACCTCAATCAGGAGACTGTTATTAAAAGTATCTAACCTCAATCAGGAGACTGTTATTAAAAGTATCTAACCCTCAAGTTTAACTCAATATTGTCCCTTCGTACAAAATAGAGGATATTTAAATAAATGCTCAAGAAAATATTTGAAAGGAAAAGGTACGTCACTTTATTATGCTGACCAATGTAAAACCTGTGACCTGAACAGATTCTTTTCCACTGTGTCTCATAGAAATATGATAATTACTTTCAAAAGCAAGAAGTCAGACACATCGGTACGAAAATGTCAATTACGTATGCATGCGTCAGCCCCTGCATTATCTGTACCGGCCCGAGAATTGTCGCCAATTTTACAGGACTCTTTAGAAAATATACGAAGTGAAGATCTTATCGCATCAACGAAAGGAACATGGCCGTATCCGGCACTTGTCCCGATAACCATCACAACATGCACTGTTATTAGCTTCCTATGAATAAGAATGTCTTGAAAAGCTCGCTTGTGTGCTTCTCAGTAAATCAAGCAGACAGAAAAGTCTCTCCGCTTACCTGCGTGTTATTTTCAAGGCGATTTTACTTTACTGTGTGATTTTTAAAATGTATGTTTCTATTATGAAGTGGGGTTTAGTACCCTCCCCCCACCCCCGGGAAATAAAGTCTGTGCTACCGACTCAGTCGTTTGAAACTATGTTGTTTTTTTTTATCTTTTGGAAAGACATAAAACTGTAGCCATGGCAACGATGGTGGCAAGCTTACAGTAGACAAGTTGTTGTTCGGGCGTTCTTTTTAAACATTGTGTCTGTGCACTTATATGTACTTTTATCACACTTCCATTTTACGTTTTCACACTTCTTCTATCAGTCTTTACAATCTCACAGAGAATCCCTTGTTTTCGTATATTTGTTTACTTTATGTCGGGTTTAGCATTTCCATGCAAATGAGACAGACGACATTTATTAGCACACTTTGGACAAATGAAACGACTCAGCCCTGGAGGTATATAGACTGTAATTTTATATGTGCCTCGTTAAAAATTTCCATATTTCTGGCCAGAATTGCGGGACATTACAAGTAAAAAGTTACGTTTTAAGGTTTTGCTCGGTGTTTTTTCATGCTCTATTTTATCTCTTCGAACCAACAAATATTTACCTCAAAATGTTTGGCAATCGCCTTACACGAACATGGTCGAGTGATTTTCCTTTAGGACTTTTAACTCTTAATGTAGGTTACGTTTCATCTTAAAGGCAATATTGATCGAGTTTTTGGCTGTTAAAGTGCGTGCGCATATATGGCAACACATGCAAAAACAAATTCATGTTTAGTATTACTCCACAACATAAAAATCAGTATATTTGTTCATAAATATAATGACAGATTAAGCCGTTACTTAGCGAAAGTTTGGGAGATCGCCCTTTATGCAAGATAAACTAAGTCTGCTTTGGACAGAATTTTCAAATTTGACCCGCAGACGGATGTGTTTAACCCTGGTGCAGTTTGGGACAGATTATTAAGTTATTCTGAGAATTATTTTCAGTTACTGCGCACATAATTCATAGAAACACAAGCATAAATGGGTTATACTAGCACAACACTCCACGTGCCCCAGGTCCAATCACAATCATAAAACAAGAATTATGTTCATGTAGTAATATTCGCAGTACAGTACCTGGAAAATCCCGCAGTCCAAGGTTGTCTCACGACCTTCCATCTTGTCAGAATTTGGCGGCAGTATTCTTCCTCCGTTTTAGAAAATCCTATCTAACTTTTGCGATAGAAATTTATGACAATCGCGCTGGTAAGATAAAAAAAATCTAAATTCACATGTTGGTAGTCGGTAGGCAGTTGCTACAGTACACATGGCAGGCCGTAGTTACATGGTAAGTCTCAAGTGTGGAGAGCTGCGGAGGGGTAACTGTGTTGCACCGAGACAAGCCCAGCTCCTGTCTGAGGCATGAGAGTCGGGGGAGGGTTACTTATCGTGTTTGGCGCGGCCAGGTGCCAACCATTTCAGCCTGAGAAGAAGGTATGAATGGAAAGATCGCTGGCCTTTCAGGAAGCCATCAATCATTCATAAGTTCAGGAGGCTTTTCACCAAACATGACCCGGGGCAAATTCTGCTCCCTTTTGTCTTTTGGTAGGCTGCAGCCCGGTATTCCAATGCATAGTTTGCATATTACAATTATTCTCATGGGAATGTCAAAAAATTGACTAGATGACGTTATGATTGTCTTACCGTAATGAAAATTGTTGCCGCCCCACGCGTTTTGTACCGCCGCCATCTTTGCCCTTGGTCTGGCCCATTACATGCATTCCAACGCAGCGATGCTTAGTTTTACTTAAAGCAAGCAATACAACATTCCAATACACGCAATGCTTCCATCTAATTCCGATACGTCGTAACTAGATACGTTATGCTGTTTCTTTTCTTAACTTACTATCCTTAAGTGGCTTTTGGCTGGCTTTTTATATGGTTCATACTCAAGTTTGTGTCAGATGTCACATGATAAATTTAATCCGTCGTTTAGTGTTTGCACAAACTGTTAACATCATTTAATTTTGTTAAGTCTTCCTGTATATTATTACCTTTGAAATGAGTGCATTGTTTAAGCAGTGAAAGTCTCATGTGAACTTCATAATTCAAAGGTTTACTGAGCCTTGCAATTGCTGGAATTATAGCATAAGGGATATTTGTTGTTTGAGTGAAGAAAGATAAGATTTCAGCTGCGGGTGCTACTAGCTCGGGGCTCGTGAATATTAAACTTGGCGCGCGAAGAAACACCTGCATCACGTGATGACTGCAAGACGTTGAATTGGTTGCCAGATGGATGTATATTGGGTGGGCTGTCTAAGACTGCTGACACCCCCCTGTAACCACACAGCTGTCAGGGAGAGCTCATGCACCCGTTTGGATCTAAATCACCCCCATAATCACCCAAATGGTCCAGGTGAAGAAAGAAGATGTCATGTTCAAAGAGTAAAATAATGTGTGATTTGTAAAGTGACATATCAAGTGAACCATAACAGGCGGATCAGAAAGTTAGTGTTCAGCCGCAGGTCTTCAGTTATTATTTGGCTGCTTCACGGCTAACAATCCTTAGGCCTTTTCTGGAATATTCTGGTATCATGATGATTATCCATATTCATACACATACCTTGCCCAGAATTCCAAACACTTAATATTGGCGACTTGAAGTAAACAGCAAAACTCATATTATTGTCGATACTATTTCTGAGTGTGCTTGTATGTTTGGTTTATTACTTGAGGCATATCACACGTGAGGCTTTTAATTATCTCAAACTTCTGACGATAATTAAGCGTTATTATGACTGCATGTTTTAACTACACATCAATGGTATCCCTGATTAGGACCATTGTTGAAAAGATCAACATCCGTGATTGATTAAATGATGTAAAATATTGAAGCGTAACTGCGAAAAGATCTTACGATCCAGCATCGAGTTTCAATGTAAGACGCCTTATTACATACTACTGGTTCGCTAGTTTTAAGATATGTTATAAAACGATCGGTAAACATGATTTCCCCCAAAATAAACCTCTCTTGTATATTGAGATATAAGAAGTATATTAGTTGCAATAGACAATGGCAAAGATAAACGAAAAGCAGCACCACATGAAAGACAAAGAAGAGTAACTAACAAGACCGACCGTGGTTGTTTACGATTTGGATTATGAAGTGCCGATATGAGGTGGAAATTGTTGACACACATGGACACCAGTTAATCATCACTAATATGTCTTTCAATACGCGTCACGAAAGAATGTGGACATGACATATATATAGGTCCTTTTCAAAAATACTGGTGTTAGAAATGCCTGACCATATATATATATATATATATATATATATATATATATATATATATATATATATATATATATATATATATATATATATATATATCTTTTCAAAAATACAGGTGGTGGGAAAGGCCTGAACAAAACGGGTTACCTTTGGTTTACACGCTCATGTTAAACTCTTCTTCATTAAACAGGAGAAATAGGAGTATGATATTTTCCCCTGTTTACTATAAGACCTAAAATTATGATTTTTTCCGTCATGCATACAGATCTAATAAACTTAGCCCCCACAACAGGTATATGAGGGCTCTTCTTTTATTATTCAGTCTACGAACGCCCCAAATAAGAGACCTTGGTTCTCAAAGGGTATGCCAAGCAGGCAAACCTGCAGATCGAGCTGCACAGCTTAACCTCCTGAGTAATTCTGATAGGTTACTTCTCTTCCAGATTTACAGTTGCATATTGATACGCTGACAGGAGCAGGGATCATATGTCCGATTTTGCTGATAATGAATTACAGCTTAAAAAATTACACGGCAACGACGCAAGATCTCTCACAAGCATATAAGATGTTGAAAAATATGATTTTATGTGACATCATTGCTAAGTGAGAAGGAAGAAAGAGACAGAAAAAAAGAGAAAAAAGAAAGAAGGAAGGAATGAAAAAAAGAAAGAAAGAAAAAGAAAAGAAAGAAAGAAAGAAAGAAAGAAAGAAAGAAAGAAAGAAAGAAAGAAAGAAAGAAAGAACCCAACAGTCTTCAATTATGATACCCGTCAATTTTTTGTATCATTAAATTTATTCAAACAGAATTTCCAACTTACAATAGAGTTCTATTATGTCAAAATTTATTGCTCAGGTTTATACTCGGCGTGAAGTCCTGAGTAGCATTTTCTTCGAATAATTATCAGACTTCTGGGTTAGAGTCTTTGCCTGGGGCCAGACAAAGCCGCCGCTCAAAAACATAACAAGCCTGACCGGTAACTTAGCAGGCAACGTCTAAGGTCACGCACGGGTTTACCATAGCTTCAAATTTGAACACATGAGACACGAAAATGATGACCATATTTTTGAAAATCTGAAGGATTAAAAACTTTGGCTGTTTGGTTTCAATGTTCGAAGAATAGCCACAGTATCTTGATTTCCCGTGGGCCTTGTTTGATCACTTCACTTACTGCACAAGACATTGCTAATAACCTTACACAAATCTAGCTGCCCATTTCATATAGATTTGTTTTCAGGTGGTAGTTAATTTTACTTTTGTCGAATGTGCTGCACAATGATACATAGACGGCTAGCTTTCATAATTGCCATGAAGTAATTTTGAAGGTTTTACTCAAATGGTCATATCATTGCAAATTTATAGTGTTAAAAGTGGGTCCTTCAGGTATGCTATGAAACATTTTACATACATCCCTGTATTTGTGAGGAAAATTTTTACATCTGCCGGGTTTTGCAAGCTCAAGAGGTGCGAAAGAACTGCAGCAGATGATGGTATCGCTATTTTAAAACGCCACCACTGCAGATCACAGGGGCGGATCCGGGATTTGCTGGTTGCGGGAGCTGAAACTGGATGCCAAGGGTTTTTGACCCCGATGGACCCTAGGGAGGTTCGGAGGCGCCCCCCCCCCCCCAGCCCACGGGTTTTATACATTTCTAGAAGTCATTGACATGGTTTCATTGCATCAAAATTATCCTCATTGCTAGTGTATATTCTTTGCATTTATCTTCATTTGGTCATCAAAGCAAGCTCCTCTGAAATACATTGGCGTCTGTCGTTAAAACGAACAGGTATCAGAAATGACCTGCTGTATCTGGCCATGAATTTTGGAACACAGGAAATTTTCTGTTTTATTTTTACATGCTTTTTTCTTCGCCCTGTGAGATTTTGTAAGTTTAGGTTCGAGGCGCGCAGTCTTGTGCAGTTTTATTAACGTAATTTACACGCAGTTCGAATTTTCAGCCCCCCATTCCCACCCCCACCCCACCCCCCATGCGCTACACGCAAGGCAAAATTCGCATTGCACGATGAGATTCACAGAAACATGACCTGCTACACGTAAATAAGACTCGTTCGCGCGATTTATCCATGATCAAATCTTAACCTACCCACTTCTTACCTATGATAACTGAAGTTATTCTTGATTCCAGTGCGCTATATATGGAGAGGGTCGCACAGTTTTCTTTATCCACTAAAAAAAAATGACATGCCTTTGCAACTGTACTCTAGTGTATTGTGCACTGAAAAAACATTTGAGGTAAAACGAATTCTAACCTATACCGTTTAAAAAAAGGCAAGCTTTCCGTTGTGGAACCTATTAAATGGGGATTATGGTAGAAAGCGCTTGAAAACACTGACTGGTCGTATAGATACGCAACAGACAATAAGATTAATAGTAACTTATTATGCCTCCTGGCCCTTGCAGTTTATTCCTGTAGAATCCATTCAAATGTGTGGCCCATTCATGAAAGAAAAAATCTTTATAAAGCTTTTCCCAGAGGTACCAGAAATAGCGTGTTCATCCTTAAACTTTATTTAGTACATTTGAACAGATGAAATGATTTTCAGAAATATTCTGTCCCTAAACCAGGAAAGCTAGACACGTGGTATACCACTAGAAGCTTGACAGAGGATACAGGTGATATTTTTGTACCATTATGATCGATGCTCGGGTCTTAACTGCAGCCAATATGTATCAGTCAAAATTTGTCTTCATTTGCTTTGATAAAATTGGAGGTGAACCATTCCATGGTAAGCGTTTCATCAAGCTTCAGGACCTCATTGTTGAAAATCTGCAGTACGACTGATCACACACAAAGTACTGTCATCAGCCAAATTCGTAACACTAGTCTTTTTTTGGGGGGGGGGGGCAATAAAGCAAATCATTGCTAAAAAGATGGAAAAAACTGTACCGAAAGACTGAACCCTGAGGCACACCTTTCTCTCCGATTAAGCCATTCACTTCTAACAGAGACCAAAAAAACCCGACATGTAGTCCCTGTCTGGAGTTCACTTAAACAGACATTGTTTAAACCCAATTTCTTATCATGACGCCACGCTTAGCAATGATCCTCCTCCTGATATGGAAGGGATTACAAACCTGAAAATTTAAACAAGAAATAAACAAGTGGAATGGGAAAACCTGCAAATAATCAGTGTGAAAATAATTAAGCAAAGCATCCCCTCTGTATTGATATGTGTTCGTTCTTCCACACTGTCTGACCTCCATATTGCGGTAACAAATACCATTACCATTTTATCTTATGTACTTTTATTTGGTCGGTACTATGAGCTGTATGCTTTTCCCATGGTTAACAGAATTATCTATAATAGAATTGTCTATTTATATTCGAAACAAAAGCGTCACTGGAACGAACGATGAGCATCCTGACCCTTTGCACTCCAGTTGTGATCAACTCCAAACTTTGATCATTTTTTCTTTTTCGACCTGTTCATAAACGAGCATCACATATAGGCCTATCTACCATGTATATTGAATTGTAGTTGGTTTTGCTTAACGCTTTCAATGCCAACTGCGACTTAAGTCGAACTAGTTAAGACGAACAGCTCGTACAATAAGGATGCTGGATTCTTCATCCTTGTGTGAAGACCTTTCATTCAAGTACCAGCATGCCTACAGTCCCATAGAATATAATGGTCCAAGTCAACAGCTTTCCTCGGCATGCTTTGGGTGCATTGCAGTCCAGATCTTGGCACTAAAAGAGTTCATAATAAAAAACGGGGCACTTTGTAGCACCTCCGGTAAAGAACTGAAATGACGTGTGTCTGCAACGAAGAATAAAGACCACCCTTCTCAAGAACATTTCAGTCTGAAATGATTTAATTACAGTTCTCAAGAATAGAAAAGTTAGAGATATGATGCAAATAGCAGTTTAAAGTAAGTTTATTGAAAGAGACTGTTTATTTTTTTTCAAAACAAAACATTGATAAATGTATATCGAATTAGGATTAGTGTATTTATTTGTCCCACCAGTTGTGTTCTATTATTTTTCTTTACACTGATTGCACATGTCCAAACTGGGATGCGTACCCAACATTTGTAATAATATCACATTACATTACAATGAGTTATATGATAGGTAGGAGTCAGTATGATAAACGATATATTCATTCATTCATTCGATGGTGGGTGGATCAGTGACACTGGTCACATGATTGGCGCTGTGACAGGAGTTTTGTCGGTGTATAAAACAAAGGATATGTTCGTATTGACAAACTTCCATTAAATAATTTTTGTTTAAGATTATACCTGAGTCTTTTCAGTTTGTAGCTTTCTTTTTGGTGTCTTGTTTCCAACATTAGAACATATGTCAAGATTTTATAACGGACTTTTCTTTTGTAAAGGCTCAGACAGAAGTATTCCCCATTTCAAAGCAGTCATGTGGTTGTGTGTTAAATTGTGTGATGGCTTTGGCACGTTTCCACCCAAGCCGGTCAACAGCGACAGGTAATTTCAATTGTTACCTGCGTAATCCATTTTTTTACTTATTGCCTTTCTTCAAATTATTTTCAGTTAATATTTTAGAGAAAACTTGTAAATATACTTTCTTTGTTCCGAGAGGATTAGAAAAAAAGAATATGGCTAATAAAAATTCTTTTCGACTAGAAAAAAGTACATTAATCGTTGATACTTCAGACAGCAAATAAGAGAAAAAGGAAGGTAAAATGAGAAATTAACATGCAATATAAAGTAGAACAGAACAATTTGCTGATGCGTACATACCATGACTAAGCAGGTAAAAAAAATAAAAACTATTACTTTTTCAAACAAATACATAATTATGAGCAAATATACCTTACGATTGAGTAAAGTATGGACCACAAATAATAAGGAAATCAAGTGTTATCAAACGAAATACATAGTTGTAAATATTAGAAATCATAATAATTATGCGTAGATTGAAAAAAAAAACTAGGTGATGTAGGTATAATGTCAAGTGTGTGTTCAACACAATCAAAATCATGTTGTATGATTATAAGAAAAATCATGTGGACATACGTACATAGCACTTAGAGCACTAAAAATCATACACAAAAATACAAAAACAAGAACTACACGTGGTATGAAAATCCACACTAAACAGGAAAATCAATTTGGAAACATTTCGTCCGTATTGTTATCTCTAATAAGCTTTTTTAACTTCCATGTCTTAACAGTGTAGACCCCTATCGTATCTATAATGTCACAGTTGGCATCGTATGGAGCAGACGCGGCACCAAACAAAAGTAAGTCCACCCTCTCAGTCAATGATAAGCTGTCAAACAAAACATCTGTATTATCAGTGAAAATGTCTTTCACTCTTCATGTCTAATATCATTATAAACGGGGTACTGCTGGTTAAATGAATTATTGTTTCGGCCATGGAACCGCAAGCACATATATCAGGGGGGAGTTACATCAGATTCTGGGCAACCTTCTCCTCTAAGCTCCATCTGTCACTTAACAAAGGGGCTTGGCAGGTCCGACTAGTGCTGCTACTTAATTCATAGCCCTGGGAAGACTTCAGTGTCTGATACAATATCCCAATTCTGGGGACCACCGTCGCCAACAACTGATAATTTCAAGCCGTTGTATTTACATTTTTAGGTGATGCTCACACTGGAAAAGTCCCATTTTATATTTTACATTACATTCATTCGACAAATTAACCTTCAGTTAATATTAAATAAACATATATTTTGGATACTACCTCTTGAAAAGATCGAATCGGGACTAACCCACAAACTTTGGCTGCCATTTTTAAAATTGTGGATTCCGCACCCAATGGTTTGTAAATAAGGATAGTAGTATTCGGGCGATCGGGGGGGGGGGGTTATATATGAAACCAAAAGTACACATTTTGCAAATATTTCAGAGCATTAATAATGATATGATATATGCTGTCGCCACGATTCCCTTTGATATCCAAATTAACTTTATTTTTGTGCGACTGTCCCGCAATGCATTGTGCCATGTTTAAAATAGCACGGCTCTAGGTATCGTGTCGCATTTGGATTTGTAACTGACGATGGCACTAACTGCTTCAGACACAACTGAGTGGTCAGATTAAAGTAAAGATAGTAAGTCATGTTTTAAAAGTACTTTATCGACCGTTTGCCTGGGTAACACATGGAACTTAGCGAAATACTACGATAACGAACACCGAACAACTGGGGTTATTGTGTTTCACAGAACAACTGGGATTACTGTGTTTCACCGAACAACCTTGGTAACGCAGCTTTGCTGTTTCCCCGGACCCGGTTAACCCTCCAGACAAGTTGAAATAAAATACTGTGTTTGAGTTGACTTTACAGCAAAATAACTGCACATTACGGTCGCTTTCTCGATAAAATTTTTCAACCGGGACTATGGATGTTTCACCGAACAACCATGGCTATGCAGCTATGTTCTTTCCCCGACCCAAGATAACCCTCCTCTCCAGATAATTAAAAATACAATACTATACTTGAGTTGACTTTACCGCAAAATAACGGCACACGACGGCCACTTTCTCGATAAAATATTTCAGCTAGGTTCGATCAATTTTTATAAGGGAAAGGCGGCTTGAAACTTTTTTTCTCTTATTTTATGTTTCATAAAAATTATTCAGGGTCAGGACTCGGGTATTTTCAGTGGGGTCGGTCGTGTTATAGGAACCACAGATGTATTTTTGTTAGGCCCTAGATAATTTGGACATTTGTTCAAACATGTTTAAAATGGATGTTTTTTCCCCTTTTACACATTACCTCCTTTGACGCCAGTTTAATTTGTTAACTTTGTTTAATTGTTTTACGTGGGCACAGCCGAAGGCACTTGTGTATAATAAGTAACCACATTTAGATATTTCCGCCCGTGTGCACGATTCGCCCAACCCAAACAGTTTAATGCCTTGATCTGACAAGATGTTTTCATGGCACCAGAAACGTATAACGCTGCATTATACTGAATTGACTCCAACATTTTACCTCATCTGAGTGGGCAGTTACCGAAGACATAGGAAGACAGGTGAAGCGTATTCCAAAAATGG
Source organism: Hermodice carunculata (assembly GCA_964020975.1). Lineage (NCBI taxonomy): Eukaryota > Metazoa > Annelida > Polychaeta > Eunicida > Amphinomidae > Hermodice > Hermodice carunculata. Next base: position 43,675,736 of record OZ026612.1, on the reverse strand, counting down.
TATTATGAATGACGTATATATAGTTTCCAATGCATTTATAGGCAATAAAGGTGAAAAATATTTAATACGACCTAAACGTGACGTAACTTTAGCAGATATGTGAGTATTATGACTGTCCAATGAAAGATTACCTGACATAATGACTCCTAAATGTTTATGTTCATGAACACGTTTAACAAGTGTATTCATAAAGGTTAGAGGGAGGTGAACTGGTTTATTTCTTTTAAGAGATACGATCATTTCTTCTGTCTAGTTGGGTTGAAGGGAAAACTGACATGCTTATTGTCCCTGGCTTTCCCCAGCCCAAGACTTAACGACCAAGTTGTGTCGAGGAAAGGTGTTGACTCACTTCGATTATATGACATCATGATGGTCATTAAGATAAAATTTACGTTTGTATCATAGGTTGTTTCCGTTATATGCATTAAAAATGTAAGCATGGGGGGGGGGGGTATTTTGAACAACATGTAATGGTAAAATGTATTCAGCCCATGCCCGTACAGTTTCACGGTAACATTGAAATCCAAATCTTTTTGACAAACACAACGCAAGTTTAACATCGGTCCGTTTAATGCAATATAATTTTGGTTTAAGACCATTTTATTGACAAAAAAGCAATTGGAAAAAAGGCAAAGCCTACGTGAATCCCTCTCACCAATTAAAAAATGTAAAAGTAACATTACAGTGAACATTACGGGCTCTCACGTGGTAAGTATACAATACAGTATATACTACAATATGTACATAGTATAACCACGACTGCTCAAAATTAAAAAAAAGAAGGAGAAAAGGTGTAAAAAAGGACACACAGCACATTACTACACTGTGACAGAGACAAACATATAGAAGATGTGACTCAGGACATGACAGCATAGATAGTCGGGGAAAAACCTCCATTGACCTGCTAATAGAAACTGGATAGGTAAATAGTCCATTGTTGTATTCAACATATCAAATCAGATCTGGTTGATCATAATATAAAATATGATACTGAAATTTGAAATATGGTTTTATAGCTCGAAGGTATCTATGTCACATGTTTAAGCTTTAACAATTTAAGGTGGCTCAAATCTATCAGACTGAAGGACAAAATTTTGTGCTGCCTCGAAAATTTTTTTCAGCCTTTCAACCATTTCTGTAAGAATATTCATTGTGAATGGAGCCAGTGGTATAATTTTTAATGTAAATAATATCTTTGAATAACATGCTTTGGGAATTTAAAAAAAAATGATGATGATGATGATGATGATGATGATGATGATGATGATGACGATGATGATGATGATGATGATGATGATGATGATGATGATGATGATGATGATGATGATGATGATGATGATGATGATGATGATGATGATGATGATGATGATGATGATGATGATGATGATGATGATGATGATGATGATGATACAAGGTTTCATTCGACAAACCACAAGAACATTCATGGCGACCTCTGAATGCCTATTCTGTGCAGGTCATGATTCAATAGACTGCACCCCATCCTGATCTTGGAATGTAATGTGTTGGCTTTTCGGTTTACCATGTAAAATGATTCATTTGGTTTGGGTTTGGTTTTTGGTAATATCGCGACGAAAAGATTCTACATCTACTGAACTTTGAGTAACCGGAGATAGGTTTATTTTATTCCTGAATTGTGGAGCGTAGAAAAGAGTTTTTGGTAAGCATCATTCTTGACTTAGGTTCAATCATGTTTCCTTGGAACGAAATGGTAATTTGTTCTTCTGGAGGAAGTTATTCGTTTAAATAGTTTGAAGTAAGTCCGTGAATCATTTATATATATATATATATATATATATATATATATATATATATATATATATATATATATATATATATATATATATATATATATATATATATATATATATATATATATATATATATATATATATATATATATATACACACACCGAATCCCAATAATAAAAACCCATTTGGCCACAAGAAGTGAAAGGTTGAAATAAAGCCAAAGTGCCTTGTCTTGCAATTACATGCAAAGTCGAATCAGCGTCCGAAAGAATTATACAACGGTATTTTGGGGATTCTATTTCTGCTATGTTTGAACTTCACTCAACAAAAGTGAATTAACATAAGATTTGGTAATAATATGGGGAAATTTGTGAGTGTCAGGCAGGAAAACAAATCTTTGCTAATTTGGCTGTAATTTTTGGGAAAGTGATGAAACAGGCACGAAAACTCACAATTTCATTTTCGTTAACGCTGTTTTTATCTAACAATTAACGCTGAACAATGTGTTAATTTTCGCCGTAATGCGTGACTAATGACTAGCAAGTTAAAATTATATACGTTAATTGCGCTTAGATCAACATGTAATACTTTGTATATTCGGTTTTCTTCATAAATGAGCACTTATGACTGGAATGCAATATTTCTGAGTGCGCCAAACAGATAATGTTGAATAGAACGTAATATCTATTACAAATATTGAATCTGACCTGAATATACGGTATACATTTCATGTGATTGGAGTAGTATATGTTGGCATTTTATGGTGCAAGACGTCATTAGAATTTACTGTTTTGCATTGAACTTCAAAGACACGGAACTAAGTGTAAATGTGCATGAAAATGATTTAGTTAAGATCTACCAAAGCTCATTAACGTATCCCTTTCAATCTGTCCATGGCCTTATTTTTTTAGTAGTTCAGCTCTCCATTTTCTATAATGTCTCGGTGGTCCCCGTAAACCGTCGTCCTTAATGATCAATTGTTAGGTTACCATAAAATGAAGCTACTTGCAGATGAAACTTCGTTGAAGTCACTTGTATACTTTGGTAGCAGTTAACGCTGTCATATATTTTTAATCTTTGCTAGAATATAGTGAAGTCCTTTCAAGATAAATTGCCAATACGCCGTATGCATATTAATTTCCCGCCACGAAGCACGGGTTTAACCACAGGCGATCACGGGGGACATGCGGGTCACATCACTGTCACAGACAGGGCCATATGTTCATTTCTCACAAAATTAGCGATTTTTTTTTTTATAAATTTAAGTTCGCAACTGCCAAACTGGTATTCATCTGGTACTTCCCGAGCCATATATAGAGAAAAAATTTCATTTGCCTGTTTTAAAAAAATATTCTTTATTTACAAAATGTTAGTAATATCCCGATTGTCCCAAAAGGTACCGACCCGTGTCTCGCCATATTCCGCCAAGCGAGACTAGGCAATCGGGTATGCAGTTGTGGCGGGAAATTAATATGCATATCCCCTATTGAATGTGGACAATTTTGCGTGGCAACCATATCTCCAGTTCCAGCTGTGATAGAAGCATGACAGTGTCACAAGATGGGTCCTAGTAGTAACTATTCAAAGTGTTATCAATATTACTTCATTCATTATTAAGTTATGCTATTATGAATATTTACAAACTTCCTGGAATTTAGACAAATTCGTTGGAAAATAAACATGTTTATGGGATATAAGGCCGGCCCTGGCTATTCAGAAAAGTCCCAGAATCAGTCACTGTGGTGAGTTCTTGGGAACATACATACAGTCCCAGGAACATAATTGTTTAATTTCTAGGAATATAACTTAAGTCCCATGAACTAAGGGGTAAGTTCCTGGGAATCTATCTCACAGTTTCAGGAACTTTGAATAAATTACTGGTGAGAGTAAATGTAAGTAGTGTTACTTCACGTTAATTTCCACAAATTTGCAAGTACGCTTATGCAAGATGCACAAAATTGCAAACTTTATCAGACACGGCGCCAAAACAGCCCCTCCACCCCCCCCCAAAAAATTTAAAAATGGGTGTAGTCAGTGCCTAGTTTATCAATAAAAGACACCCCCGATGAGAAAAATATCAATAAATTCGTAAATTTAAATATACGGAAAGAAGCAAATGAACTGAATAAAATTTAGTTTGGTGATAACTGAAGCTCCTTCACAATATAATTTCACAATGAATGGATTCTGCGTGGAGGATTGCTGGCTTTTAAGTATCATTAGTTTCAATTTGCAACATCTATATGAATAGGAAAAATAAAAACGTGAGAGACGCTTCTCATGTTTATAGCATATTCGTCGAGTTTTTGCAATTTTGATATCGAATTATATCAATTTATAAAAGTTGATTTAAATTTCATTGGATAAAGTGATAATCTTATTATTATGTTTCAATCATTGCTATGTCAACATTTAACATACAATCCAATTTGTATACTTAATGAGCATGTAATTAAATGACATGTGTCGACAAAAACTCAATTGTGCTAATAATATTTTTGAATGGAGGAGAGAGCATATTGTATTTTAGTTGAAGTTTAAAGGAATATGCATGTGGCGTTACCAATATTATCAGCTGTGGATGCACGTGACTCTCTAAAATTTAATCTTTTCTGATCAAAAGTCATTTGTCATTTTTGCTTCTGTGTGTTTGTCATGGCTATGTTGATATTTATGTCCAAAAAAGATTTTCCTAATCATTACTACACAAATAAAGCATGAGTTTTAATGCCATATTTTCCCGAACATTCATTGTCCATGGAAACTATTTATATAAGTATCGTTAAACGGATACCAGAGTATGGTAGTGCAGTATGAAGCGGCTACACAGTACATAACAAAAAAAAAAAAAAAAAAAAAAAGGAAAACATCAAGCTGGATGCTATCGCATTGTCACTGGTGCAATGTATGGAACGAGCGATGCTAAATTATACGAGGAAACCGGGTGACTAACTCTAACCAAATGCAAAGAAATATCTAGCTTAACATTGATGTATAAACTTCTTGTTAAGCTCGCTCCCGATTCATTATGCATGCTCATTCCTTAGTACTGCTTCTACCGTGGGTAACCCACCGTATCATACTCCACAATAATTCAATCTTCCCCATTTTTGGGATTGTCGTGGATCATTTGATAACTCTTTTTTACCCTCAACCGTTATATTATGGAATCAGTTACCTCTCGAAATTAGAAATCCTGTGTCCATCAAAGCATTTAAATTGAATATTGCATGGTCGGTCGTCCGCGCTGTAAAGTTTCCTGAACTGCATGTACAATTATGGTGGTAGATTTCTCTCAGTGCAACACACCCAACTCCGTCATGGTGCTAGTCAATTAAATACACACTTATTCAGGATTGGTGTGAATGATTCACCGTTATGTGCCTGTGGTTTATCTAGTGAAGATGTTTGGTATTACTTCTTTAACTGCCCCACTTCTGCTGTTAAACGATCATCGCTTCATACCACGATTTCTTGTTATGCTCGTTTTACTTTGCAAACTGTAGTATACGGCTTGCCTGTGTGTTCTCCTCAAGGAAAATATCGAAATCTGTTCAGCAGTACATAGATTTATCTCAAAAACTGAGCGTCTCCAACCGACAGGTATTGGCTAAGCAAATTGTAAGCTGATTTTGATGTTCCATAGGTCCCCAATGAGTCTCCTTTCTAGCTAAGATCCCACATGACTTTTGCCTCGCCATTTGCCGGTTATATTGACTGTCATCGGACTTTGTGTCGAGTGTGTCTAGTTCTGTCTTGCATTTTTTCCCGCAAGAGAGATTTGAATAGGGTTCTGTCCTTTTTCTCTGTTGCCTGTGAGACACGTGTGCTGTATTTGATGTATTTGGATCAACAAAATATGTTTAAACCAAATTCAACTTATATTCAACATCCGACGCATGCAAACCAGTAAAAGAAAAGTTAGTCCAAAATAATAGTTTGTCGCGCTCAGTATGTTTGCCGAACTGCTGTAAAAGATACAGGTGGGCGATTAAGTTTTCAAGGAAAAATTAATTTAACTACACCCCCCCCCAACCACACACACACACACACACACACACACACACACACACACACACACAAATGCATCATTGCGTTCGGCGTTCCAAGAACCCCCATCTACATGTACCTCTTGTAAATAGACCTGCTCCAATGTATATATACCTGATTTCTTTTTCTTAATAATGACGCTGGAGGCCATATGTTCTGCATTGTATATGAAACGTGTATAATGTACATGTCCTTACGCTTTCTAGAGTTTTGTCCCAATGAGTGGTTTATCTCTAGTTTTGGTGCTGCGGACATAAATTATTACTTGTACTATTATAGTTACTATACTTATTTCAACATACGAAGATTATTTGATTGATAATAAGGATGCCTGATTATTTTTGTATATCTTGGACGCATCATGGAGTTTCCCCGGTTCCGTTGATGCCCCCGCTGTAAAGGGGATGTTTTCCTAATAAATAATGATAATAATAATAATAATAATAATAATAATAATAATAATAATAATAATAATAATAATAATAATAATTATTATTATTATTATTATTATTATTATTATTATTATTATTATTATTGTTATTGTTATTGTTATTATTATTATTATTATTATTATTATTATTATTATTATTATTATTATTATTATTATTATTATTATTACTGTAGAGTTATGGAAGCCCTCACAATGGCTACGTCCCCTTCCCACTCACTGAATTTCCTACTCTGTCATCAGCCTGCCTTAAGCTCAGGACATTACTTCTCATCTCGGAGCACTTCAAAAGGATACCCTTCACCGAGTCCACTCCCCCTACTGCTCCCTGTGGGTTCCTCTTCCATCCCCAACACCCATCCACGATGACCGCTCACTCTCGGTCATCACCCCAACCAGTTCTTAATTCCAACATGTGCCTTGCTTCTGCTTCCACTCCGAACAAAGCTGATTCCTAACCTCTTCATATGCCAGACACCAAGAGAGCAAATATTCGATTGTCTCATCTGCACTCCTAATACAGACCAGCATTTCTTATCACATTTGCTCCCCCTTCTCCAGATAAATGACACCCAATTACTACCCTCACCTCACCCCACCCCCACAACATCATTGACCCCTTACATTTTTCCTTCACCGACTTCTCTAACTACCTGTATGCTTTCAGTATATTATTCTCATTAACATCTCTTTTTATCACTTTTCCTATATATGACTTCCACCATGTCCCAACATGCATCTGGCCTGTTCAAATCACGCCTCCCTGCTAAACCTGTCAATTTCCATTATCCATTTTGTCTGTTCATTTAACGCTTCCGTGTTCACTGCTCTCACCTATCTCCTGCAAATAACCCCAGTAATTCAATGTACCCTTTGCTATTCTGTCCCTTACATGTTATCCAACCAAGCTCCCCATCCCCACCCACCATCCCCACCCGCCAAGACTGCCTCTGTGGCGACACATGTCGGAGCTCCCAACAACCATTTTCAATATCATTCTGGGCCTTCTCTATCTAGTCCGACTTCTTCTCATTGACTGATGCGAAAGCCCCTGAACCGCAAATCGCTCCCACAAAATTGTCCCTGAGTGGACTCTGTTTGAAACTGTTGGCTGCTGTCAATTTTATCAGTCCCTTGTACCTGTTTACTTTCCACACTTTACCACTAACATATACTGGAGGGAAACTTAAGCAAACACATTGTAAAATCAGTAGCGTCTGCCAAGTTGTTTCTTTTTGTGTCCCCACAATGCCCTTGTTGAATCTAAACCCACATTCACCGAAGGCACCGCTGTCATTGTGCATACAGACGAATCACGGGATAAAACACGTGTCTGAGCAGGACTTCCTCAATTACTTCTAAGGTTGTCTGACTTATATTTAACTTGATATTAGTCAAGAAGCTTGATTCTCTTAATTACTGGCCTGAAGATATGATGTCATGATTTCGCTGTGATATTTTGTTGCTAAGAAGAGTCACAACTGATTTAAGTTTTTAATATTACTCAGTTTTTTTTAAACCGGCTACCAAATTTGTTTGTTACCAGTTTGTTGCCGCTTTAAATCAGGTTCATGCAGTTTGCCCCTGTGTGCGTGTGCGTGTGCGTGCGCGTGTGCGTGTGCGTGTGTGTGTGTGTGTGTGTGTGTGTGTGTGTGTGTGTGTGTGTGTGTGTAGACCCTTTGTTGAACAAGCTTGACTTAGCACCCCTGAAATTACAAGAAGTCCAATTGTACGTGGAAAAGCCCTGTCCAGGAATCTTCCCATTCTGAAATTTATTTGGAAGAAGTTTCTTCCTTTCTTTTTGTAGTTCGTTTAAACGTATTTTATTGACGCAGTTGGGGAAAAGGGCGGTGCCTTACATTAATAGAAGACGATTGACAACACTTTGGACAGATGCAAAAAGAAACGCTACAATGACAAGGACAGATAGAGTGGCAAGCCTCACGGCTGGAAGAATAACACAGGAAAGTACGTGTTCACGGACAGAGAGACAGAGTGGTTGAAGTCGGCCCTCTAATTATGTAACCATGTACTACTTGCAGACAAGATTAAATCTCATATATAATCAATTTCCAAATCTAGCTGCTTCAATAATGTATCTATGAACAGCTTTAAAAATATCTACATTTTCTTTGAAAGTACAGTTTTAGACCCAACAAAAAATGATTCGACAGTAAAAGATTCCAGAGGCAGGACAGAGTTTTGAAGTTCGGCACGACGAATTTAATATTTCATACATTCACAAAACTAATGAAAGACGTTCTCGTTCGCCGTACCACAGGCACACCCTGGTGAGTCTACAGCACCGAAACAAATCTGACGGGTGTAAACTACATTTCATTGCAATAGTAAAGAAATGTTTTACAAATACACAGAAGAAGAGGAGATCTTTCTGATATAGAGCAGCATTGTAATTAGTAAACCATCTTTTTTCTCAACACGTATCATCACTCATGTATCACATGTGATTGTGCTGTTGTAACACTAAATGTATTCGATCTTTCTTGTATCGAGTTAATGAAAAGTTCTTGTATCCTGTATTTGTATATATATACATATATGTATATGTATATATATATATATATATATATATATATATATATATATATATATATATACATGTGTGTGTTATTTTTCTTTAGCAAAATATCATGATTTATATATGTACATGATACAGCTAATATAGTTCAGTTCATTTGCAAACGTGCGTGAAGGACTGTCACTCTCCTCTGCCTCAGAGGATATAATCTGTTACATTTCTTTGTGTTCTTATTGAGCATGGACTTGAACTCGTCGATATTTTCAGCATTTCTTGCATGAAGAGGTAGGCTGTTCCAAAGTTTGACTGTGGACGAGAAGGTGGATAAATCAAAGAGATCGGTTCGAGTGCGTACTGAATAAAGATTTCGATTTGATCGTACTTCATAACAATTTTTATCACGAATATAGTTCGGGAATAGATTTTGTAAATAAAAGGGAGCCAATCCATGGACACTTTTGTAATATGAAAAGTTAATTTACTTTTGGTTCGACGTTCTGATATTTTTTCTAAACATGGCTCGTCATAAATCAGTTTGTGCTTGGTACATCTAGTTGCACCTATTATAACTCGTGCTGAATGGAACCTCTATGTTGTACTTGTTATTACTCGTGCTGCATGGTACGTCTAGCTAGTTGCACCTGTTATAACTCGTGCTGCACGGTACATCTAGTTGCACCTGTTGTAACTTGTGCTGCGTGGTACCGCTAGTTGCACCTGTTATTACTAGTGCTGCTGGCTGCACATTCTCTAATCTTCAGATTCCGATGATGTACATCCGTCCCAGACAGCAGATCCATCGGCAAGAATAGGGTGAATGATAGAACGTTACAAGATTTCTAGGAATTTGCTGCTAAGATGTATTTACAAATGTTTCAAAATATTAACATGCCTTTATTATTAATTTCGTTTATGTGACTGGACCATGTCAGATATGGTCGCAGTTTAAGTCCAAGATGTTTCCGTTCAGTTTCATTTTGCAAGGTTGGATCCATGATTGCAAGAGCTGCGTGTGTTCTACATATTTTCTTCGTCGAAAAAATCACAGATTTAGTCTTTGATGGATTGATTACAACCAGCCACTGTGGAGTAAAGTCTCGCTTTCCTGCTGATCAGAACTGAGAGAAGACGCTGCTACAGCAGGCTCATTTACAGTTATGAATAAGGTGGTATCGTCTGCAAATAGTCTTATGGGTGATCGTACTACATTTACTATATCATCTATGAAAATCAAGAACAATAAAGGACCCAAAACAGAGCCCTGTGGGGACACCTGCATCGACTCAGCCCCAAGAAGAACACTCTTTGAAGACGGTACTTAGGTAGTCGTTAAACCACATTGATAATGGTCCAGTGATCCCAGCCTTTTCCAGTTTATGTAACAGCCTAGGATGATACACTATGTCAAAATCTTTCTGTCTTTCAATCTTTCTTCGTTTCTTTTTGTAGTTTGTGAACGTGTGATGCTGACTCTCACTCTTCGAAAATGTATGTCTTAAGTGGATCCATGAAACCAATAATTCAACAGTTAAAAGGAAGACAGCACAGTTCGACTTGCTCCAAAATGTGAGACAAATTGTGGTTGGCATGCGTCACTTTTTTGAAAAATAATGGCTCCCGCATAAACTGTCATATGATGTGTGTGTGTTCTGGGTTCTGTGTTAAAACTGATACGTTTATCGCCATTTTCTTCGTTTCTGCTTTTCTTTCTTTCCGTTTATTTTATTTGTTCTTGTTTTTGTTTTTTTGTTTTTTGTTTTTTTTCTTTCCGTTTATTTTTTTTTTTTTTTGTTTTGCTTTTGTAGGATACTGTTTTTATTAATTTATTTAAAGTTTGCTTTTGGGGGATTGGTTTTTAACTTTCTTCCTTTTTTTTAAGTTTGTGTGTCAACACACACTTTTTTGTTTTTCCTGAAATTCTTTCTTTCTTTCTTTCTTCTTCCTTCTTTACCAGCAAATTTGTCCGACACTTTTCTCGAAAACTATTGTACATAGAAACTGCAAACTTGGCATGATTGTACCTACATACAAGGAGTTTGACTGTTTTATACAAATGAATGAAGATGTTGAAAATTATGCAAATTAGGGGCATCTGAAATTTTTAATCTTGGATATCTTCAAAAGTATAATAGATAGAGATGTCATTCCAACTTCTACTAGGGGGCTATTGACGATTGCGCATCTAATGAATTTAAAACAAATGTTGTAGTAATTTAAATTATGCTAATTAGCAGCATTTGAAATTTTGAAACTTGAATTTCTTCAAAACTATTATAGATAGAGACGTCATTTTAACTTCTACTAGGGGGTTATTGACCATTGCGCATGTAATAAATCTAAAGCTAAAGTTGTAGCAATTCAAATTATGCTAATTAGCAGCATTTAAAAATTTTAAACTTGAATATCTTCAAAACTATTATAGATAGAGATGTCATTTAACTTCTACTAGGGGGTTGTTGACCATTGCGCATCTAATGAATCTAAAACAGAAGTTGTAGCAATTTAAAATATGCTAATTTGCAGTATTCGTAATTTTCAATCTTGAATATCTTCAACACTATAATAGATAGAGATGTCATTCCAACTTCTACTAGGGGCTTGTTGACCATTGCGTACCTAATGAATTTAAAGTAAAATTGTAGCAATTTAAATTATGCTAAATAGCACCATTAGAAATTTTAAATCTTGAATAACTTCAAAGCTATAATAGATAGAGATGCCATTCAAACTTCTACTCCTGTGTTATGGAATAGTTGTACATTATCATACCAATATGCTTTGAAGACACACACACTGATTTGCTATGCAGCAAATCATCTTTCCTAGTTTTTGTTTTTGTTTTCGTTTTGGGGTTTTTTGTTTTGTTTTGTTTTTTGTTTTTGTTTTTGTTTTGATTTTGTTTTGCTCTGTTTTTATCCTTGTCTTTATCTCCGCCTCGGTCAGTGCCTTTTCCTTCTTTTCTCTGCTTTGGCTTTGGTTTTAGATTTTCATTTGGCTTTTTTTGGGGGGGGGGGTCTTTTGGTGTTTGTTTTTCTTATACAACATGAATGCTTATTTTGATTTTGGATATTTCAAGTTTGGGTTTTCATAACTTTGGTATAATTTCTTTCTTCCAGTTGCATCAACACACCGAAAATTGGGTCAGAACTGATGCAATAATAGTTATGAGTGCAATGGAAAAATGTCACATCTGTTTTCTTGCCTGCACAACTTGGATATTGAATCAGACACCGTTTCACATCAAGCAGGCAAAACAAGTTCCAATTTTTAAGACCTGTCTTCGTAGAGTTCATAAATAATGCAGACACATACGAAATTTGTTAATTTTATCAGAACCTCATCGTTACACGGGCGTCTACGTGCAGGGTATATGCAGCTGGATGGTCATTTTCGTACATCAAGTCTGCGGGAGTCCGGCACTTGTGTCCATGCCGACTTCAATGCAAACACACCGTCCATTAATGTTGGTGTCTGTGCCCAAATAACAACTCTATCCCCCTTGATTTGCACGAAGCTGTTTCCAGGATTTCATCGCTTGCACCACAAACTGTTCTTGTGGGATCTGATGAGTGCTATCAAAAGTGTCAAAATAAATTACAGCGGCTTTTGTGCGTGCGTGTGTGGGTCGCCTGGGTTTTTATTTCGATTCAGAGGGGCACACCATACCATTCCCTTTTGTGCGTGTTTTCTAGCTCGACACCTTGTTTTGGTGAAATTTGCTACGTATCTGCAACTGTATATGAACGTCTTCGTTTATCTGTCTCGCGTTAATTTGTTGCGATAGGACTTCTTATAGGGCCACGCTATATTTTCTGATCGTTTTTGTTCATCAAATACATTTATGCCAATAACAATGTGCAATTCGGAGGTCTTACCACGAACAAGTGTGCCCCAGAAAAAATTTCAACTACTCCCTTTTATTGGTTCCAGTTTTGACAAGAGATTCTCTCATTCCTCTCCGAATGTAAATTGATGTTGCAATTTTTTTAATCAAAAATTTCAAAGAGTAACTGCTGTGTAGATTTTAGCACAGATAAAAAACAAAAAGTACCGCTAATCGTCTTATTTGATGCTGAATGTCTAACAATTGGACAATAGTTGCATATTCATCGTGCATTTCGTCAAAGCGCTGAATTATTGGTCACCTGGTGTTGTTTGTGTTTTGGTCGTTTCTGAGATTTTAGCATGGTTATTGGTACAAATGTGTACATTTGCATTTCAACTGAACGAAATGATACTTGTTTTTCCCTTGAGGTATAACTTGAAACAGTAAGTTACCCAATAGAAACAGTTCTCAAACTATTTACCTAGTATGTAATGTGCATCAGTGTGCAAACTAGGATTTGTAACAGATTGCAATGCACGCATTTGACTTAGGGATGGTTCAACATTATCATCATTTTTGAATTAGTACTTAGGGTACTAAGTTTCATGACCCCCTCCCTCCCGCAAATTAGTACTTTAAAAATGATGATTTTCCCCCCAAATCATAGCAAAATTGCACAAAACAGGCCAAAAATTGACCATCATTTTCCATATCCTGTGAAAATGTACAGACCCATTTAACCCCCTCCCCCTTGCGTACCGTAAGTATTAATTCAAAAATGATGAAAATGTTGAACCATCCCTTATTGAAACACGGTAATCAATTTGCATAAATCCTGAAGGTTAAATCTTTATTTAGGTTTATTGTGAATCAGAAGGTGCATCACCTTGAACGACAGCGGTTAAGATCTTCTGAAACCGCTGCAATAACCAGGTCAACCCCAAGATGAACTTTGCATCAACGAAACCCGACAAAGAATCGAGAAATGGTGACGACACCTGCACATAGGGCAGACAGAACTACATGATGTTGCGTCTGCTCAAGTGTTGTAACGAAATATGTCAGGCAGGCTGTCATCTCAAAGATGTTCACATATTATTATTTGGCACTGAAACTGCATCACATGGATGTACCTGTTTACTTATGGAAGCAACTATGCAGTTTACTGAAAGTTCAAACAGATTCTTGCTGCACACATAGTGCCAATTTATTCACTGTTTGACACTTATTCTCTGAGTTACCTTGGTAATTGGTGTCCCTGCTTTTTCTACTGTTTTTAATTCATTTATTTCCATTTATGGCATTTTCTTCAGGTGTGTGATATATGTACATATCTTGATGTGATCTGTATATACTCGAGGAGAAAGATTTGCACTGGCCACTGGCTATTTTCGTCATTCTCTTTAAAGAAATAAAGTATATTATTATTTATCAGAAAACTGACGGTTATTTCCCAGTAACTTTTGACGTTTCCATTTGTCTGATCAACACTTAAATCCTCTTGTTTGTTTGTTATGCGTCTCCCAACTTTGAAGACTTTTTTTCCTTTGCCCTCAAAGCATTATACCAGTTTAAGGATTTATGACATCCAGACATGCACTCGGCCTCAATGACAACTCCAGCACGTACGAGAGGTTAACCGAGGCGCTAACGTGAACGGATTGGGACATAACGTCCGCCCCCCCCCCTCTCTTTCCCCCCCCCCCCCCCATGACATCCCTCGTGAGCAACGGTCGACTGGCCAGCCCAAAATCTATTTCCTGGTTATCATGACCAAGGTATGGAGAAGCACACTTTATTCATATATATATAGTTCTGCATGCAACAGGTGTTTTCTGGAGTATCTAATTGCCCGTAAATACATTCAAAAAGTGTGCGGAGAATATGTTGACATGAACATATCTACAAAAACGTGTCTTGGGCTGCTTATAACTGCGTCTCTCATTTTCAACATGGATGCATCACTGATCAGGAAAAAAACATTATTGACGAACAAGGAAGACTTTGCACAACTTGACAAACATTAATTTTCATACATATATATTTTTTTTTAAATCACTGATTCAATGTTTTTTACCAACTCCGTTTCTTAGTTTCATAAGAATTCGGCAACCACAGCAAACAGTTTTTTTTCTCCAGATTTTTGTTTCAGACACCGGGTGGTAATTGCCATATTGAATACGCAATTTGTGCTTTTGAAACTTCCAAATGTTGACCAATGATAGGCAGCATACAGGGCGTTCAAAATGTACCATGTTGCAGTTCGGTTCAAGTGAGCACACCAATCTTACTTGGTGATGTAACATTGATGTTGCCAATCCATGTGCGTGCTGGGCCTTGCACAGATTGCATTTTTCTCAAGTTAAACTAACATACAAGGACGTTACACTGGAACCACGTGTTCGGACCAATTCTAATTACATATTCTGTACACCTAGAACATGTACCTCGGTTTTATTAGAATATACGCACATCTGAAGCTTTAACCAAAGCTTGTACTTTAATATGTTCTTTTATTTTACGATTTATTTATCTAATGATGAGTTGTCATTATCATCTGAACCTGTGTGCGATTGGTATAAGCTGTTTGTTGCTAAAGGGAGCTGAAGCTTGTATATCATGTTCTTTGCCACAACTTTTTAATCTTTCACTGTCCCATTCTTTTTTTTCAGTAGAATGCAGGGAGGCTAACGTCTCTCCGATTCCATAAGGTGGACCACCTGAACTTTGTAGTGGCTACAGGCCTATCTCACTTCTAACTTGTGTCAGCAAAGTCTTTGAACTTGCTGTCTTCAAGCATTATTCAATTTTGTAAAAGACAATTACTCCTATCAGGAATGCAATCGGGTGTCATCCCAGGTGATGGAACCGTAAATCAGTTGACGTATCTGTAACATGAGTTTTGTTAAGTCGTTGATTTACAAAAAGACATTCGTGTAATATTTTGAGATATAACAAAGGCTTTTGATAAAGTCTATCATCCAGGTTTGATTTATAAGATAAAGAAGGCAGAAATCCGAGCTCCTTTACTGTAGTGGCTTGAAAGTTATCTAAGATCGCTCTTAACGTGTCATTATACAAGGGAAAGCCTCTGAATGGAGCAATATAGAAGTAGGTGTCCCACAAGGGTCCGTATTAGGCCCACTATTATTCCTTATTTACGTGAACGATATAACAGACATTGTGCGCAGTCTGAAATAAGATTCTACGCTGATGACATCACCCTTTATATTCAAATTGGCGACCCAGTTGAAAGTGCGGTCATACAAAACCAAGACCTTACATCAGTTTCAGACTGGTCAAACCAATGGCTTGTAACATTTGATCCTACCAAAACCAAAACACTCTTATTTAGTAAAAAAAGAAAGCTTGCTATTCACCCCAATCTAGTATTTGAACAAAGAATTATGACAGTGTTGAACAACACAAACATCTGGGTGTTATATTGTCTTCGAATCTCAGCTGGTAGGAGCACATTAATTATATTGTAGCTAAATCAAAGAAAATGGATAGGTATTTTGAAATGTCTACAATACAAACTTAGTAGACGTGCACTTGAATCTCTGTATTTTTCTTTTGTTTGACCCTGCTTAGAATATGCCAATGTAGTTTGGGATGGATGCACACAGTCAGACAGGGACCTATTTGAAATGTTCAGCTGGCTACAAAGAGTTTTTAAGGGGGGGGGGGGGGCTTTGAGCCATAATAGCCATGATAAGCATATGCTGAAACGGGATGGGAGACACTTTCTGAACGACGAAGGTAACACATCTCATACCTATGTACAAAATAGTTAATGGACTGGCTCCCTCATATTTATGTAATTTAATTCTTCATACTGTTGAAGAACGAACTAGATATAGTATCAGGTCATGGCAGGATATCAGCTTAATCTATGCTCGTACAAAGAGCTTCTATATTTCTTTTATTCATCGAATTAAGACACTGATTATCCTGCCAAAAATTGCTGCCATGGGAGATATTAAGACAGATTCAAGTCTTAACAACAGGCAAAACATATTTTTGTCGTGCAAACTGTCTTGCAACTAATGTTCATTAGGCGACAAAAATAAATGACACTACTTCTTCGCGTCTTGACCAAATTATCTCGAACTTTCCAAATTATGTTCAAAATATAAATGTTGCCGCGGATAAGCTAATAGAGATCATTATACTGTTAGTGCCAGGTTTGTTGCTTAGACCTTGGTCGCCTTGATTAAACGGGATATTTGAGATTTTAACCATGGAAAGTTTGATAAATTTCTTGGGAATCATGTATAGATGAACTAAAATTCTGCTTTGACTAAGATGGCGTTGATGAGATTGGTGACTCACGAAGTGACACTTTTCTAAACTGGGCTAAAAGTAGTATGAAAGACTGCAGACTTCACAAGTTGTTGTTGTTGTTAGCGAACCCGAACTGTTGGATGATCTTCATCTCAACAATACAAATGGTCCTGATTGGAGAGTCAAAAATGCCACAAACAACTTGACGTTAACTTTAAAGATGTTCATGAATACTTTAAACAGAATGATGCCCCCATGAATATTTTGACAATAAATTGCTCTCTCTCTCTTTGTCTCTGTCTGTCTGTCTGTCTGTCTGTCTGTCTCTCTCTCTCTCTCTCTCTCTCTCTCTCTCTCTCTCTCTCTCTCCTTCCCCCGTTGGTTTCTTTCCCAGCAAACCTTTGTGCAGCACTCTGCTGTGCTACTGTTTTTGCTGTGGTCGCAGCATAAAGAATATAGACTATTTTACAAATTGCAGCACCAAAAATTAAGACTACAGGTAAAGAACCTTTAATAATGCATATGAACTGCAGTAAACTTGACATAACACCATCAAAAGAATGCTGGAGCACCTGGAAGAAGCCTGATCCTTGCTCAATGTGTAGCACCGTTGCCACAATTTCATGAAGTATTTCGTATTTCTTTATACCATGTACAAATTCGTGCAAATGAATTTATCTCACATTTTCGTCTGATAAAAGAAAGCCAATATGAGATAATCATATCATATCTAGGGGATGTTGAATGTATGAAGCAATCAACCAGCACATTCTATAATAGCCCTTCGACAGATGTCGCTCACTTCTCTCATTCCTGTCGCCTAGGTTGGCCAGTGCCTGTTGTTCTTATGCGCTTCTGGAGATATTTTTTCTAGGGTCAACTGTTGCGAATCCGAAGAGGGTCAGTAGGGTATACATGCCAATAAACACGGTAGCACAATGTTGATACATAATTTCCGTTTTTCGCTTCTTCAAAAGGAAAGAAGAAAGAAAGACTGGTCAGATACTCTGCAAAATAATAATGATAATGATAATGATAATAATAATAATAATAATAATAATAATAATAATAATAATAATAATAATAATAATAATAATAATAATAATAATAATAATAATAATAATAATAATAATAATAATAATAATGGTCATGCTATTACCCAGGTTTGGTCACCAGATGCGATAACTTGAGAGGTTACTTGATATTCGCATTGGGTAAAAACATGACTGATGAATTATGTAAATTTGTTATCCACGTTTTGCAGGCTGTTTTTACTTTTCAAATCTTGCTGTAATGTGCTGGGCTGTGGAGGTAGGTGGAGGCGGGTGCTTGTTTGTTGATTCATTTATTTGATTCTTTATTCACAATTGTGTGATTTTTCAAATGTATACTTCTGAAAATGTTTTTAAAATATACGCAAGACAGACCTGTGTGTATGCACTCATTTCAAACCGCATCATGTTCAGAGACCTAGAACAAGCTTATTTGACCAAATTACAAGAACACTACAGATATGTACACACAGATATGTGTAGATATTTGATCTACACGTTATTTTCATATATATATATATACATATATATATATATACATATATATATATATATATATATATATATATATATATATATATATATATATATATATATATATATGTATATATGTTCAAGGACACTCTCATAACTGTCTTTATCCTTACCACCAGTACATCATGTTGTTCGCATATAATGGTATAATATATTCAGAATGTGTTTGTTTATGATTATGCGGTATTAAATTTTAATATGCTAATAAACAATACGATGAAACTCATTGAACGTACATGACATCAAGCACCTATTAAGTAACATCACCCTAAGAGTTTGATCGTTTTGGGCCATCGTGGTATGGTTGGTGTAATAATAAATATATAATGTTTAATACCTGCTAAGATTGGCTTATTCACCATAATTTATTGTACTTCTTTATGACGTTATCGTGAAGTAACGTGACGTGAATGACAACGAGAAAATTAATGTGGTGTCAGGATACACGTTCCAGTCTATTTACAGGTATGTATTATCGGTTGGTACAAAACACAAAAGCATGATTGTGTTTTTTTGTTAGGTAACCCCCACCGTAAAAATACGTGAATCTCCTCTTAACAGCCCGTGGATCAATCGAGTCTGCCATTGTGTCATGCTTTGAATAAGTGTTGTACTTGATACTTTTGACATGAGATTTGACCTTTTTGTGTGTGTGAGTGTGTGGAATGAACCATTCGTATATTCAGGAATGTCTCCGGTGTATCCTGTCTTAATTACCAACAACGGCATTCATTAAAAAAAGCATTAGTGACAAACATTTCCTGATGTTATATCCAGTAATCTACTTTTAGCAACTACATTTTTGAAACCCTTGGTAGAAAGGGGACTTTATGGGACTATGATATCTCCCACGTGGTCTGGGCCAACAAAGTTATTTATGCAAGAAAAGTCCATGGATAGTACCGAGATTAAATTTACCTTTAACAGTGTATGAAGTAAACCTAGAAAGACCACCTGCACTGAAATCGTAGTGATATATTTTCTTTGGTTTAATAGAGGTCAATTTGAATTTTCTCAAGATTCGACATCGATCAGCGTTCGTTTTATTGTGCATTTTCTCTCTCAAAGCTGAAAAATATGAGCATGAACATTTAAAAATATAAGGTACATTCAGAAATGAACAGAAGTGTATTGGCATCAGACATTGTGTAATCCGCTGAGCAACACATTAGTTTTTGAAGTTTGTTTGCTTCACTTTCGTAATAGATCATACATTTTTCTTTTGCTTTTTTAGCATTATATCGTCGGTGCAACATTAAAAGTTTAAAGCGTGATTAATATGCAGACATACGACAGTGGAATAATCCAGACGTTGCTCGATTCAATTTATGCAATTGTTGTGACAAACACCATAAATTTATCCTTGGTAGACATTTCCCACATGTTGAAAGCGAAAACATAAAAACGTCGTTTCGGACAAATTTGCAGGTCTAGACTGTGTTTTGGGTTCGTGTCGTGGGAAAGCATTACCAAAAACTAAATCTGTATTAAAATATGTCTGTATATTATGTCAAAGCAGCTATTATAAAGACAAGTGAAGTGGAAAATACTTGCGCCATTATCTTTATATATATTTTTTTTTCAATCTTGCGTGCCGTTCTATTGTTCACCAAGTTGCAACATGCTGCGAAAGACCATGGTGGAGAAATTAGCTTTGGGCAAACACACCGAGATTGAGCACAACCTTCTGTTGCCAAGTTAAATGTTTTTCAACGAGACGTAACCCTGTCTACGTGAAGAACGAATAAAAAAATGACAAGGTCATCTGTGAGGAAATCTTGAATGAAAATCAAGAGATGACTGTGTGGTTGCATACCATTACATGACTGCATTATCATGGCCAGCCATCACCTGAAGGAAGAAACAGCGCAAAATGACATTGAAGACTTATGTGTTATTCACACTGTCACCAATGATGACAGGAATATTTCTCGCCCCGCTGATTTGGTTCCATATGAGTAACTTTAAACTAGACTTGATTGAAAGGCACCTTGACGGACCGGTAATTTAGAGACAAGATAACATATATTAGCACCTTGAAGGGCCCATCGCGGGAAGCGTGAGAATAGAAAACCAACGCCAACTTGTATCCAGGCTGTATTGTCTGACACCCAGACGACAATTATGATTTTCCCGCCAAAAATACCACGTCATCTGTTTGACGACTTACATAAGATAACAAAATTTGATTGTTAAGGAAAACTGGTGCATGCATTTTGAGACAATGAGTAGCATTCCCTATTCATAAAACTTTTTTGCCTGGACTAGTTTTTATGCTATCACGAGAACATGTCTGATCACAAAAGATTAATTCAACAGAATGACACAAAAATGTCTGTCCATACATTTTCAATTTTCCGTGGCAAAAGCAAAAAATACGCTTACACCATGATGTAAATGCAACAGGAAAACAAAAATTTATTTTGACCCATTACACAGCTATTCAAACAGTCTGATGTCTTGTGAAATAATAGAAAATTGGCACAATGCAATGATTTGAAGAAAATACCAACAATCATTAGTCTAAAGGTAAACAATATAGTAATTTTATACAAGTTATTTATACATCTAACCCTTATTCAGTATAATATTTTCAATGCAGGAAGGCAATGCCCCAGATACGATACGAGTGGTAATTATCCGTGATTAATGGCAAATATCCTTCAAGGAAAAGCAACCGTTCCCTTCAGGATACGCAGAGCAATTGTCTCGCCGTTTCAGAAGCTCAAGTAGATTTCCTTGTTGGGAGGTTTCTATGAAACGTTATAAAAACTATGCACGTAGAAGATACATTATTTTCTTTGATATCACAAGTGAAATATCTTCTTGAGGACGGATCCTACATTTCGTTTTTTCTTATTATCAGATTCAGAGAAAACCAAACGTTACCTATGCACAATAACTGTCTTGTTTCATTTTTATTTAATAAAATTTATTTTGCTTGGCTGACCCGCTCCAGCAACTGCAAGTCTTACACCAGGTGCCCTGCTGCAGTAAAATAACATGATCAGTAGTACAATGCAAAATTCAGCAACAAAATACAATGATTAAAATCGCTGCTACCTATATATATAATAATATCAAGCGAAATACAATGCTCTGCGTCCACTTTTTCACTTGCCAGCATCATTTTTTTCTTTAATAAATTTGGGTAGATTGTTGTAAATAATAGTAACACCGAACAGAGAGGACTTTCAGAAAATTTCTTTGTATGGGAAAGGCACGTGAATGTTCCAACTGGAAATAGACCTGGTTTCTTCAGTTTTGATGTCTCCAGTCAGCCTGATCGGACAACTGATCAGGTGCAAATTTTTTAGTACATTTCAACATGAAAGTTGCTGTATCAAAAAACGTCTTTCTTTGATCGTTTGCTATTTCCGTTGCCTGACCAAATCTTTTATGCCCGCATGAAATATACCCACGATGTCATTTTTTTCTGACTTGTGCTTAGTTTTGAAAATAAATTGACTGTATAGGAACATTATTATGTGCATATATTAACTAAAGGAGGAACGTTGAACCACAAATTACTACGTGCATTTATTAACTGAAAAGGAATGCTGGACCACGAGTTAAAGTTTTTGCGAACAAAACGGCCATGAACCATTTTTTCCAACCTGTCCATAATCACGACAAGTCATCCTACATTCTAAAAAGTGCAAAAGCTACTAAATTTTAGTTATTAAGATGTCCACATTTTGATCATCTAAATACGAAATGTACCCAAAGAAGTAGTCCCCATCGAATGAGTAGCTTTGTTTTCAGCGCTCTTTAATCTGTCGTATCACCTGTCCACCCCAGTTAGATTGCCCGCGGCGAAGACTACATTCATCTTTTTGTTCGATGCGAATTTGAATGGCCAGATAAACACAGCCAAACATGCATCTGTGATTTTTAATGTGAATCACATGTTGATAATGACCAGACAAAGGGATCTCTTTTGCCCTCTCCGAATTGACGCATCTGGCAGCTGCATTTCTTAAACTTAATTATGCAGCAAATGGTATCAAAAATAAAAAAAAATTGTGAAATATTTAATTATGTTTGCTTTGAGCTTCCCGCTGATATAATCGCCAATGTTGCGTATATTTGAAACAAAACATTGATGGAGTTCTGTTCATTCTGATTGTATGGTGTGAAATGATTTCACACCACTCGCCCCGTGAAACTCTACACAGAAAACTCTAGTCTTTAATCTTATTTTATTTGAGATTAATCCGATATGATGTATCTCTGACCATGCCGCTGGGCAACGGTAGTAAGCATACGCCATAATACGGGTATTCCGATTGAAAAGTAACGGTGTCACTAACATTCGTGGGAAAAAAGAATACTTATCCCAAATAAAAAAAACGACAACTCGTTGCACCAAGCCCTGTGTGTGATTCAAAATCATGACTATGACTTCTTAAACAGTTCATTTTATCCACATTGCTAGATTTGCAAGTGGAACATATGTTGTTTTGTCATCTCTTATTCAGGGATCTGTACTTGCATTCGGACATTTCCTTCTTTAATGGTACGGTCCAAAGCAGTACTACAGCCAACATATATGTCATGTATTGTTGGAATGGTGATGTGTAGAAAACGCTATATATGTATACGACCAAAGAAATGTTAATTCATTTGACGTCGTTGTTCAAAAAAAATCAACGATTGACCACGGTGCTACTTTAAAATGCCTGTCGTATTTTCAATGCTCTCAACCCTCTTTCAACTTCAAGAGGATTGCTTGGGGTAGTATTTGCACTATCATTTCGCCTAGACTACTACCCTGAAAGGAAGTAGAATTAGTCACATCATTATCCTATTAATATTACCACTCTCGATGTTTTTATTTAATTTAGAGCCATAAAACTGTTGGCAAGAGTTTTTTTTTTAACCGTGTTTAAATCTAAGGTTTATCGAAAATGACAAATGGATTGGACACGCAACCCACATGTTACTTACATTGCTCTATCACTATCTGGTCTTTAAAATTATCGTCACAAATATGGCCATTCTTAGCGGCTTTCGGGTGCGTGTGAAACGCAGAACATCAAGATAGATAAGAGTCTGCCTACGCAGGAAATCTTTGCAATATTATCCTCATATTCACCGACAGTTTCTCTATGTGCTGTTACCCGTCAATTAAAACCTTTGAACAACAGTTATAGCCCCAGTGCTCAATCCATTATTTTAAGCCATCGTTATTACAAAGTACTGAGTGAGTGAGTCAAAAAAATTGTTTATTACTCTCGTGTCGCCAATTTTTATTTTGATGCATTTGCAAATGGTTTTCCTCATTGTCCAGGGCTTTAATAAAATAGTAGCAGAGGTATTCGTAGTAGTAGTAGTAGTAGTAGTAGTAGTAGTAGTAGTAGTAGAAGAGTAGAGTTTACTACATATAAACAATATTACCATCCGCTAGTTCAAGCGAGCCCCCTATCTGTGCTTTGTGACTGTGGTGTCTACTTCACTTTGTTCTATGGCGTGTTGTTTCGTTTGTACTGTGCATACGTCCTTTTCTTGCGAGAGGGATTAACATAGGGCCATGCCCTCCTTCCAATTGCTTCTTTGAAGAAAATATGTTTAAACCAGTAGAGTAGAAGTAGTAGTAGCACATTATTATCATTACTATCATCATCATCATCATCATCATCATCATCATCATCATCATCACATGACAGAAACCTGCGAAACGTAAAACGTCAAAACTCATAAGCCTGGTACCCACTGTGAGTCCTTGAAATAGTTGTGATCGATTCACTAATGTATGATAAAATACTTGGTCGTTCCCTTCTGCAATTTACAGATCATCATTAAAATAATGTTAGAATTGTCAAGTGGGCGCGAACATCTGTAAAACACATTAGCACGTTTTTTACAAGAGACGGCAATATGCTATGTATCTGTCACGCTATTAGGTTGGCGTTTACTCTATATGTCGTAAAAACAATTTATAGAACACGGTCTTTGATGTTGGGGTAATAGCCAATACAGAAAGAGTAGTCACAAACCTGAGAAAAGAGCCAACTAGTTAATAATCTTAAGGCTCTTGCATTTAAATACATTCTAACATAGGTTTCTAGTTTCAGTTGACCGTTTTTGTACTTCACCGAGTGTCTGCAACAGAGACTATATTACAAAGGAGACGGTTATTCTATAAGCGCAATAAGGAAGAACAAACGAGTGGAAGTGTTACACTCGAGCACAAATTGCGAGACAGGAACCACGGACTGTTGTTTGTCAGAAGATTTTAACGGACTATTGTCGTTCAAACAATAAGTCTGAAGAGGCAATTTTCCAAATTTATAAAATTCAGCTGGAAGCCATTTGTTTATTTATCATGAATAGTTTAATTGGCTTAATTATAGGTCTGTTAGGCGTGTCTGTGTACCCTCCGGCTACAAGTTTGTCTCAAGAGTTTGCAGGACAAGTCAAGCCCTGGGGTACACTTCCAGATCTGAAGGTTAATATCAGGTTGGCTGGTCACTTAGTAAATATTCAGTCTCACAATTTAGAAACTACCTTTATTTTTAGGATGAAAATTTGTACAAGAACTTTATCTGTATTCTCGTAACATTTCTTATATTGCCAAGTGTAAACAAAATAGATGATCATGCTATAAAATAGGCTGGAAATTAAATATCAATGTGTACATTCTATCAAATCAAGCCTAAATGTTCATTAAGCTTAATATTTATCAAAAGTGAGCCTTTTACAATATTTAGGCGAGTATTTAGCCCAAGGTCAAAACTCATTGACGGTCAGTTCAGTTGGATCCTTTACGATAAGAGAATAGAACTTTTATGGACTTGCTTTATGCCTCTTTTCTTTTCTGACACACACACACACACACACACACACACACACACACACACACACACACACAAATGAGATATAAAGTTTCAGCACTAGGGCCTTTTAATTTTGATCAAGCGCCTATTGCGTTTAAAATACTAGAAATCCAAATATCCTTACCATAGAGCCCTTTTTCATTTTATGGGGAAAATTTGTTTCAATAATATTTCAATTGCGGTTTGGTAATAGCTGCTCCCACATTGCATTTGTCTCACCTAAATCTACATGTATGTGATGACAGTGCAAATGGTCTTGACGTTTTGTCAAAACAACATGCAGTCGACGCAGTTTGAATTACTAGGCTAGTGTTATTAAGTTATGTGTAATACGAACTTCAAACCCTTGCTGTAATTTATATTATAAAATGTACAGAGAGTAATCCCTTCAGTGCGCCAAGCATTGACGTCATCATGTTTGAAACATGAAGCCTTGCGGAGCGAGCCAGAAGTCAGCGTCTCCTCCTGACACGTGTTGAACGCTGGTCATGCTTTGCGAATACGCATCACATTTTTTTTCACACGTTTTTTGCATTAGTTACAAATTTAAAGTGCAAACATTGAAACAGACGTTATTTGGCATTGCGCTGTACTTTTGGTTGTTTCGAGCGTGGAAAGGCCTAGTTTGTAGTTTAAGCTCTTGTTTATGAAAAAGTTGAAGTCATTTGATATATGTAATAGCTTTCGTAATAAATTACTTCCAGCCCGTCTGTGCTATTATACGACAATCCCAAATGTATTTTAAAGTGGTTGCATAACTTGTTCACTGGTAGCTCAAGGCCACTACAAACCGTGAAGATTTATTTCGCGAATGCCTTTGGGCCTCACATGTAAAATAAAGAGTAATGAAAGATCCCACCCTATGATGAGCTTGTAATTATGTGGTATTTTGTTTTGAAAAGTCGTTATAACTGATCGATATTCATTATTGGGGTGCTAACGACAGCTACTGGTTACCCGCCAATAATGTATACGTTAGGATTATCAATTGAGAACAATATGTTTCATGTTGCAAACTAAGATATATAGTTGCAAATGAGATATATAAGAATGATACATTATGGGGCCTCTGGTCCTGAAATATGATTAAACACGTGACAACAGTGATACATAAAGCTACTGTTAAAAGTTGTGCCCCTACTTTAAGAATAAAGTGCTCGGGTATGAACTTTGTCTGGAGCTCTTTGATTTATAAGGGTATTTACTGTAATGTGGAAAGAGAATTGTTACGTCTGTTACGCATTGAAATTTAGAAGGACTTAGCCCTGTACAATTTTAAATGCCAACTCAATACTTTGCATTTTTCACTTAGTAGGCAGAGGATTGCGATAGTATTTGGATCCAGTTAGCACCTATGTACTGGAGGAAACGACATAACTGTAATGCCTGATTTATACGATATGTCTTTTTCTATGATCCAACCGATTGTTGTTTGTTTCAGTTATCAGGTCATAAAAGCAGACAGAAACTCATATTGGCAATTTTCTGCAAAACAGACACTTCATAGTGTGTCTGTGTGACCTGTAATGGCCGAAAGCATGATTCTTAGGAGGATTTTATAATGGAATTCATGAGGTGTCCCCCATTCCTGGGAAAATAAATGCACATTTCTTGATCCGTCGCCGCCAAAAGACCAGGCGACACCTGGTGGTGAACAGATCATTGCATTGTCTATTGTGACCCATTCCCACCCCAATCTACCATTTTGGTGGGTATTTCTTTCTTTATTTGATATTAATTTTTTTGCCTTTTTTCTTGGGTAAATAGCATTACGACAGCTGATAAACAAAGAGCTGGATGTGAAACGAATAAACATGATCGTAAAACTTCAATTTTGAAAACTGCATGCCCTATGCGTAAGAGAGCTAAAATCTCGGGACCCCTCGTGAGAGTGTATGTACATAAACTGTGTTCAGATGGAATGGATATGTCGTATTCATTAAACAGGTATCCCGTCATACTCGCTTAACAGTTATATGTTGATCACCAGCAAGGTATTTCATGCCCTGGGTATGAAGAAGATAGGTTGTCATGCGCATGAGATAGGTACATTGTGATCACGTGAAACTTACCACGTGCTTCTGAGATCGGTATGTCATAAAAACATGTTGGTTTTCATGAGGTACTGGGTTTATCAAACACGATGTTTTTGGGAGGAACTGGATGAACTCGACATTACCAACAATTTAGTCTGTACTAAGAGAAATGAAATTAAGCAAGCATTATGGAAAACTGAAAGTCCATAATTGTTTTACTCTAAACTTTCGTCCAAAGGCTCTATGTTGTGAGTATCGCTGAATCAAACAGAAGAACAAAACTTGAATCACCAAGCTTACGAGGTCAGTTGATAAAGTTTACGATACTGACTGTCACAAATCGTCTTATATTTTCCACGGCAGCAACACATTATAAAGGGGTTGTACTTAAGTACGTGTGTGTTCTGTTTAATATCTTTATTTATTTGTGACTCACGCGTTCATTACTTCAGTCACAAGAAATAAGTGGTCCCATAATTTGTTTGAGACAAACTTGTGGTCGTCTGTGAATATATATGTTCATTATCTATGTACATATATATATATATATATATATATATATATATATATATATATATATATATATATATATATATATATATATATATATATATATATATATATATATATGAATGTAAAGAATGTGCTCCTATGGACATAATACAGCTCACAACTCACAATACTAAGAAAACTGAGTGTATGGTTATAAACAACCTTCTGAGACATTTGAGATACATCCTATGGTGTATCTGACAGGTGTAAAAATTTGGGATTTGTTGTTAATTTTAAGTATCGTTAACATATGCTAATAAGGAATTTTAATGATAACTTGGACATCAAACGCCAGTTAAGAGCTCTGTGTACCAGAGGAAACATGTTGATTCGCGAATTTTTCCAAACTGTAGTCGTGGGGCCCAACTTCTGCTGTTCTAGACTTTCTGCTCATCACTGTAGACAGTCTATCTCTGACACAGATATTCTAGGCCACGGATGAGTAAAATAAAGATGTGCTTCAACAACTCTCTCAGATCGTTTGTATGTTATCCTAGATATTGTAGTGCAATGGTATGTGTTGCCCAGAACAAGGTTAATAGGCAAGGGCCAGAACAGAAGGTTCAAGAACTGCTAAAAGAGGGCACTGCAGTCAGTGGATGGCTAGGGTTGTGTATTTCCATTGCTTTACATAGTAATTTGCAACTTAATAACTTGAAAACTACTGCACACGGAAGCACCAAATTTTAGACTGTAAATTAAGATGCATAACTAAATACATCGCAAAAATCATATAACCACAGCTACAAAAGTAATTAGTTTATTTAAGGTTTGCTTTAACATACAAACTAATGGGAATACACAGCTCTAGCCCCCCAATTGTTTGTGTATTCAGTTGTGTATTTGGGCGAATACACACCTTGGAGCTAATTCTGACCTTTCCTATTGTTTCCAGGAACTATACAGATTTAGTAGAAGTGTAATTTCATAAACAGAGTGAATTTATCGGTGAACTCTGAGATTGTAGCATTGTTAAACTGTTACACATAGGCTCAAGTTTATAACCACCAGGTGACTAACTTTTTATTTCTTTATCATCATATCTTTTTACCGGTTGTATTTTTCAATACATATATTTGTAGCCATTCCCTTTATAAGCTTTATAAACAATATGTATGTGTATGAACAATGGACCTTTTCAGTGTCTGCAACCCTACTGTCTTATAATAAAATATATTTTTAATAGTTTATCGAAATTGTTTTGTCAATATTTCAAGTTTAAGCTGAGATGAAGTAAATAACGCTCCCATAAGTGTACCAATTTTCGCCAACTTACTTCGATGAAATTGTGCATTGTATTCGTGTCTCAACATTGATATGGTTGCATTATGGTATTTGTGAGGCATGTGGAAATGCATATAATCCGATTAAAAAACTACGCACGAGTAATTGCTTCTTATCTACAAAATGTTTCGGAATCCGTTTCCCCCAAACGCTAGTTAACAATGACAAAGCTTTATTATGGTATCTCGACTGTTTCTAGAGAGGATTGTGGCTGCTAAAGCTGTCACGCACAGACCTAAACTTCTTAACATAAGAATAGTTTGGTTTAAACGTATTTTATTCCATGACTAATCAATTACACACAGCCAAGTGGTTTTCAAAGCAGTCTGTCATGGAAGGCAATTGGGGAGGAGGGCTTAGCCCTATATTAACCCCTCTTGCTGGGAATTGACAAAGAGACAGGACAGACAAGACACCACACAGCCCGGCGCATTCCTCCACGACGTAATCCTGTCTTGACTGCAGCGGAGTATAGCACCGAACCAACAAGTTTAAGGAAGACACTACAGTTTGACAAGACAGACAGAAGGGCTGGCTGTATAAAACTAAACCGCTGATCATCCACATGGTGGGGACTCCGCCCACACAACGATGGACGGTAGCAATGGTTGTAACTAAAAATCATACAAATATATAGTCGCTGTGGTACTTTCCTTGTGTACACAATTCATGTAATGACATCTCGCTGAAAACGTTTGGTTTTCACAATATATTCTTGAACTGAGAGTAAAATAATTTTGTTGTCCTCAAAGGGACAATTTGATGATCCCAATAAGATCGTTTCTAGAGTAAATGGAGCAAAATCTGAAATAGAGGTATGTAAGCTGTCTCTTTGGATTGTATAGAATGGACAAATAAAAAAATAATGCCAAGTATCTTCTGTACCTTGCCCACAGCGACAATTCGGGGATTCACATAAACCAATGGCATGTAGGTGAGCATTCAACTGACTGCGGCCCATCCTGAACCTTGCTTGAATGACAGCCGGTTGTCTTTTTCCAACATAGTATAATTTAGTCTCTTTAATTGAGCGAGGGACTTTCGAATCTATGTGTTTCTTGACTTCACTTAAGGAATTAGAATTTCGAATGTTACGCGGGAGCTGATTCCAAAGTCTCGTGGTGCTGGGGAAAAATGTATTATTAAATAGATCTGTTCTAGCTCTAAAATGAGGAAGGTTTTCACCTTGTCTTGTACTGAGTCTGATCTGGTTTTGATTTGAATAAATAATATCACTTAAATATTCAGGGGCTAAATTATGAGTAATTTTATACATTTGGATTAACTTATTAATTTCTCTGCGTTTGGCCAATGTTTGGAGACCCGTTTCTTCATATAATTTAATATTAGGGGTAGTTCTCATAGCACCAGAGATGACACGTGCGGCAGCCAGTTGAATGCTCTATAATCTTTGTGAGTCGCCCTGTGTGCAGCCATCCCAGACCACTCCACCGAACTCCATTAATGGAAGAATAGTTTCGAAACTGGCCACCAGATTGAA
Source organism: Hermodice carunculata (assembly GCA_964020975.1). Lineage (NCBI taxonomy): Eukaryota > Metazoa > Annelida > Polychaeta > Eunicida > Amphinomidae > Hermodice > Hermodice carunculata. The sequence goes on along the minus strand of OZ026612.1, from coordinate 43,645,018 downwards.
AATAAATTCATGGAATAAGGAAAAAGATGAGGTATGTGGCATTCAGGCAATTTTCAACCAAAACCGCTTCATTGTTCCGTATATAACAAAAGTTTCATAAAAGGAAAAAGTAAAAACCGTTGAATTGTTTTTGTTCCTCTCACCGATTTGCTATTGTGTTTTTTTTCCCTTGCATATTCAAATGTGTCTTGTTTGTCCCAAGAACATTGTCTCTTTGAATGATGTATGTCGACACATGTTGCTTCTTTATGGCCCATCAAATAGCATAACGTGTTTGGTAAGGAAGTGTTCGTGTGGCGTTTGCCAGTGAAAGTTGTTTAGCCAGAGTTATATAGAATAGTAAACTTTATGGCACTTGGTCAAATGTCTTTTACCAAATAAGTTTGCATCTCAGATTCTGTTGCAACCTTGGCGAGTTGAAAGTTATAACTTTATATGCTTTTGCCACATCCAATAATGCTACAGTATCTATTTACTTGTTTATTTTTGTCCATTAAAATACCATTCACTGCTTTAATGTCAGCACCTAGAGCGCGTATAGACAGCGAACTACTTCCTTTGCTTCACTCTGATTGGCTACATGTGAATTTAAGATTGTAATGCTGGTTCCATCGGAAAAAACATGGTCCAGATTGGAACACATTCTTGGTTTTCAAAGGTTATGCTTGGTATAGTCACAGTTTGTTTTTCCATCTGTCTGTCTGTGTGTCTGCATTTCTGTCTGTCTGTCTGTTTGTTTGCTTGCTTGTTTGCTTAAAAATGGACTAGCTGTAGATCAATTTGAAAATGTATTCAGTCACTTAGAGTGGCCTCAGTTGGCATTTCCATGATAATGTAGTGCACAAAAATTGAAGGCAGGTAAAGGTTTTTGCCATGCAGTGTAAGATATGCAGTAGTAAGCACCTTGATGGTGCTCTTCCCCTCCAAATGGACAATTTCAGTTTTGCCATAAAAGAGTGGGTAGGAACTTAACACAAGATCACCAATGCAGCAACATGCGAATTTATTTGCGAAACAATGTACAGGTGGAAAGTCGCTGAGCTGTTTGAAAAAAAGGTCACTATGGAATGTCAGTCTGTATTATTTATTGGAATACGATGGCAGACATCCGTGATTTTATTGGGATGAAACGTAAAACCTGTTGGCTTCTGGCTTGTATTTCGTCAAAGATTAAAAAAAAGTATATTCTTGTTCCTGAGTTGAATTGCCCGATATATATTAGTCGTATGCTGACGACTTCAATACATTCACTGACTGCTAAATGGATGGTTTGATATAGCAATTTATCAATGGTCTCTGCAATTAAGACCACCTTAGGAACTGGCGAAATGCAGTATCAATAAATGTGGGTTTTTTGGGGTGGGGAGGTGGGGGTGGGGGGGGAGCATGTAATTAAATTAAAGATAATTCAATTAAGTAGGAACAAACCGGGACTTTAAATAGATGGTCTTAATAAGTAAATTGTGTCCTAGCAGAGGTGGTCTCAATTGAAGATTCTACTGTATATACTATGTTGCGCAAGTATGTTATCGATAAGGAATATAAGGCCAGATAAGGCAAACGTGATTTTCCATTGATTGATAACTTGTCCATATACATTTGCCTCTCACTGTGGGCTTTCTCTCCACAGTTGCTTAAAGATAAAAGGTCAATGGAGTGTGTCTCAGCTGACGGACAGCCAGATGCATAAAGAACAGGATTATTCAATTACATTGGCAGGGTTATCTTCCCCATGATAACCTCTTATTTAACTCATCATTCAGGTTACCGGGTACAAACTTAAAATAATTCTACAATTTCCTTGAATTATGTCATTTTGGTCGTCTACAAAACATTCCCGTGATCTGAATTAAAGGAAATCATTAGTTTTCATTGGTAAAATGCATATCATCATGAAGAGTGATAAAGCGAAAACTTTTTGATTTCAGGTGACATCCACCAGATTGTATTGGATAAAAACATGAGATCGGCACGCGCCACAGTGATTGGGCACGGGGGGTGGCCCTAGGGCACGTGGCTTGTGATAAGACTTCGGCACGTGGCACCTGGCCACCAGCTGTACTTTAAACATATATATCTGTAAATGGTTGTCTTATCTATTACACTGAGGTGATCCCCCGTATGGTTTGCGGCCGTTATCCCATGAGACAGTTAGATGAAATGATAAAACGTCAGACCTCATAGAGGGGACGATCTGTGCCTGTAGGTTAACACGGTGCAGTTTGGCTCCAGCTTCTCTTGTCCATTTAAATTCAAATTTATTTAAATTCTCGGAAGGGAAAAAAACGGCATTGTGTATGGGCATCAGCAAACGTGACTGGTTGGTACACTACGATTCCCCCCAACACACACACACACACACACACACACACACACACACACACACACACACACTAAGTGGTCGCTCCTTAAGCTCGCCTTTGAACATAATAGCTGGTTCCTACTATGCAGTGGAAATTAATTGTTCTCTCCATGTGCACATTAATTTCATGAAAAACGTCAACTACACGGGATGGTGTTCAAACCGTCAATCACTGCATGGATTCCAATCTTGGCAGGTCTGTTTGTATTTGTCTTTATTCCTTGTTTAAAGACTGGGATTGTAAGAATACACAAACCAGTATAAAACATAAGTCTTAATTTTTCTTCACTCAACTAAGACATATGCCCACTGACCAGACGTATCTACCACAGTTTTGAAAGATTAAAAGACGCACAGAACTGACCTATTGAAGGCTGTATGTCCCACATGCCAGGTGTAAATCCTTCACTGAGCATTTAGCTGATGACATCTTGGTTCAGTATTTTATTCATGGTAACAGTGATATACCAGACGATGATAATATTGAGATGTTTGAAGCTTTATGACGACATATTATTGAAACCAGAATATTGCCTTTAGCCCATTTTATCCTATATTTTATGTTCGGAACGAGCGGGACTCGAACCTGCAACCTTTGGCACCAGTCGCCTAGCTGAAATGGGAAACGCACATATCCACTCGACCAAATCCCCATTCCAAAAAAGAATGGTTCAATGGAGGTAGTTATGTGCGAGTGCCATATCAACACGGTAATGCAGTATATTTACTGAGTCGGCATTTATTTCCAGATTCGAGGACTTAAATCCACCAACATTAATATAGAGGAAGCATAATCATATTTACAAGATTAGTTTTACTGTTCGGTTTATTCCGTATGGCAACCTCTTGTATCATTCGTCTTCTAGTTATTTCTTTTTCCGTATGTTGTCCTGTGTGTCATATGTTTGTACAGACTTGTTTATTTCCTGTTCTAAGAACATGTATTGTGAGTGCTTTACTGTACTACTAGGCAACCCTGTACCGTTAGGCAATCAAAATAACATAAATATGTTTAAATCAAATCGAAGATTAAACATAGAGAAAAACCTTTATCAGTTTGTGTATCATTAATTAAAACATGCCACTCTTCCTGTTTTTGGAAAATTCATATTTCATCATTTTTCATTGTCGCAGAAAACATTAATCAGATAATCATGTGTCATGCTATTTTGGGTCGTTCTCCATTCAGTTCTGTGAATGAAAGGAAACCTACAGGGTCATGATAAAGCAAATAGTAAAGTAACGTACTTGACAGGAAGTAGTAGCCAGGATAATCGCTAATTCCTGGAAGCAATAGAAACTGACCCCATAAAAGCTCACGAAACCTGCCTGCTAGCAGAACGGGCAATATGTAGGTACGGGTAATGATATGTTTTCAGCAAACTTGTCATTACCTTACATGCCAACTTCTTTATTTGTCTCTACCAATAATTAAGAGCCGGATATAAAACTATGATTACTGGCATTAACATGAATTAATGATCTGGGGAGTTGAGTATTAGGAAGTGGTAAAACTGGTGACCATATATCAAAATCTCACAATTATTATTATTGTTATTATTATTATTATTATTATTATTATTATTATTATTATTATTATTATTATTATTATTATTATTATTATTATTATTATTATTATTATTATTATTGTTGTTGTTGTTGTTGTTGTTGTTGTTGTTGTTATTATTATTATTATTATTATTATTATTATTATTATTATTATCTTTTTTTCTTTCTCATTGTCGATTATTGGATATATTATTCTGCTTAATGGTATTGTATGTAGTTTAGGAAAGGGCCTTGTATTAATTAATGGTTATTGCCTCATCCTTGTTAAACAAAGTTTATTGCTACTACTACAAACAGAACAGTTGCATCTTCTAGCAAAATTGCAATGGGGGCACATACAGTATAAACTAAACATACCTTCAACGCAAAGCGTTGAATGAAGGGTCCGCCATTTGCTCAAATTAGGCCATGGTGACACCAAAATCTATTCAGTCCATCTTGCCTGGTAAGATAAGCATACAGTGGTCCCCCTCTTATAAGGCCCTCCTGAAGAGAGGCCACCCCCTCTAGAAAGGCCACTTCTCCATGTAGCAAGTATGGGATTTCCAAGACATACTCCCCCCTCAAGAGAGTCCACCCCTCTTAAAAGGCCACATTTCTGGTGCATCTGGGGTGGCCTTACAAGAGGGGGGCCACTGTATTGCCAAATTTGAGCAAAATACATGGAGGCATTCTGTAGATATCGTGGTAACGAGAATGTGCACATCTGGAAATCCGGACATCCGGAAGGCCGGACAACCCGAAAACATAAAGGGTCCCCCCATGGGGTGGACCCTTAATTATACCTATAAAACTTTAATTACAGCATAATACAAGGAGGCATTCTGGAGATATCATGGTAACAATCCCTAACGAACATGCAATTAGGCTGCCATTTGCTCAAATTAGGTCACGATGACACTAAAATCTAATCAGATCACCCTGGCATACAAGATAATCGTACTATAAATTTGAGCAAGATACATGGAAACATTCTGGAAATATTGCAGTAACTGGCCTTGACGAACATATAATTAGAGTCCCATTTGTTCCAATTAGGTCATGGCGACACCAAAATCTAATGAGTTCATCTTTGCATGCTATGTAAGCATTGGATGAACCCTTAATTATTTCTATTGAACTTTAATTAGAGCATAATACATGGAGGCATTCTGGAGATATCGCAGTAGCGAATCCTAACGAACATACAATTAGCGTTCCATTTGTTCAAATTAGGTCATGGTGACACCAAAATCTAATCAGTTCATCTTTGCATGCTAGATGAGCATGCTGCCAAATTTGAGCAAGATGCATTGGAACATCCTAGAGATATTGCTGTCACGAACCCTAATAAGCATGTAATTAGGCTGCCATTTGCTCAAATTAGGTCATGGTGACACTGAAATCCAATCAGATCGTCCTGGAATACAAGATAATCATACTATAAATTTTAGCAAGATACATGGAAGCATTCTGGTGATATCGCAGTAGCGGGCCCTAACGAACATATGATTAGCGTCTCATTTGTTCAAATTTGGTCATGGTGACATGAAAATCTAATAAATTCATCTTTGCATGCTAGATAAGGAAGCTACCAAATTTGAGCAAAAACACATTAGAACATGCTGGAGATATAAATTGAAATTTAACCATTTTCATTTTCATTTCATTGGACCCACCTATACCATAAAAGACAGAATTAATGTTGCTATTGGCACTTCTGGCTACAACACTTTTGAAGAGATTCGGCATCTTAAGTTCGGAAGTATACCCAATAAGCATAAATTCAAATTTTACATCTAATACTTTTAATTCATTGCATACACCTGTAGCACAAACCTAAATATTTATATTGGACTGACACTTATATCCATTATAATTTTGAAAAAACATTGTGCAAGCAAGCCAATATGTGTGCCCAGAGGGCAATATATTACTATTAATCACACATTGACTTTATTGGATAGTGGGAATATTTCAAACTTTAATTCTTGAATATCTTTAAATGTATAGCCGAGAGAACTGTAATCCAACTGCTACTGGTACTCACATGCGGTATGGTGCATATGATAGGAGATATAAATCTTGCTAACTGAAGGCATTTCACATTTTAAATTTGAATATCATCAAATGTTGTACTCAGCTATACATGAAAAAAAAGTTTGCCTGTGCAGTGAAACTTCTCAGTAGGGAGCACCCTTGGGACTGGCATAAAGTGCCCACCATAGGTAGGTGCCCACTCAAGAGAGGGTCGGCCCTTCTAAGTATGGAGGAATTACATGCAGAAATAAACGATATTTGTATATCCATATACAATGTGTACATAATATTATAATCTAAGCAGAAACATGTGAAACATGTCTGCCTTTGTTCCTTTATCACATGGAAAAAACAAATATACAAAACTGATCAGATTCTAGAATAACCTTGAAGAACAGGTCTCATTTCACAGGTTACAGGAAGAAAAAACACCAAAACTCTTCCACTACTGGCTTGAGAAAATCACTGGGATGACAATGCTACACACTTGATGGCTCCATACTTAAGATCTGTGGCTATGAAAGCCATAAAGTTGTCAAAACCGTGATCATAAACTGGAAGACAGTTTTGCTTTGACTGGTCAAGTCAACGCAGGGCTTCACTCCTTTACTGTTTGTGATATCACAGGGTTTTGCTTTAAGATCCAGTGGTCTCCTGGGATCAAGGGTCAGATCAGATAGCTCCATGAGCAATGCTTCTTCCCACTATAGATATAAATCCTGCATCACTGTGAAAGGGCCGCTCATGTTATTTGGGCCTTAGATATCTGTCCAATATGAACAGTAAGAGATTATCTGCATTTCAATGAGAATCTAAGTTATTATACGGTATTATTGTGGGTTTGTTTGTTTTCCTCTCTCTCTCTTTATCTCTCTCTTTCTCTCTCATTTTACTGCAAGATTTAAGCCTTCCAAAGCAGAGAGTCAATCCTACTATGCTTGGTCAGTTGTCTAGGAGGGAGGTTCTGATAGCAGAAGCTAATTTATTATGCATACAAAATAGTCGTATAGCAGCATGGAGGTAGGTAGCAGTAATCAGTTTGCTCATGATATGGTAGAAGGGTGATCTTTATTGCATTGAAAATTCTGTGAATTTAGCATACATTGAAATGCCTCAGCTTTTGTTAGCACCCCATAGGAGTTGCCCATGACACTTTCCCATATAGTGAACTTGGAATGATAGCTCTATCTGGAATAGTATTAAAGATATGGAAGATTTAAATTTTCAATTCAATTGCCCTTAATTTGCATAATTTTGATAATATTAAATTATTCCAAATAAGAGGACGAATTTCAGTAATAGAGTTTTGTCCATGCACCAATTTGGATTTTTAGCCATAGCCATCCCCGAAAAAAGCTTTTCACAGGATGCAGGAGGAAAGAAAGAAAGAAAGAAAAAAAGAAAGAAAGAAAGAAAGGGAAGGAGGAAGGAAGATAGACAGAAAGAAAAGAAAGGAAGGAAGACAGACAGACAGACAGAAAGAAAGAAAGAAAGAAAGATAGATAGATAGATAGATAGATAGATAGATAGATAGATAGATAGATAGATAGATAGATAGATAGATAGATAGATAGATAGATAGATAGATAGATAGATAGATAGATAGAAATAAGGAAAGAAAGAAAGAAAGGGAAGGAGAAAGGAAAATAGACAGAAAGAAAAGAAAGGAAGGAAGACAGACAGACAGACAGACAGAAAGAAAGAAAGAAAGAAAGAAAGAAAGAAACAAAGGGAGGAAAGGAGGAAAAAGAAAATAGACAGAGAGAAAGAAAGGAAGGAAGACAGATAGACAGACAGAAAGAGAGAAAGAGAGAAAGAAAGAAAGAAAGAAAGAAAGAGAGAGAGAAAGAAAAAAAAGAAAGAAAGAAAGAAAGAAAGAAAGAAAGAAAGAAAGAAAGAAAGAAAGAGAAAACAGAATGTCTGTGTTTGTACGGACATAATTATGGGTCATAAGAAAGGTATACTAGACTTGTGTTGTCGAGCTAAACACATCTGCTGGCCACCTAGAATCATATTGGAATCGCATAATTGGCAAAGTAGCTATAAATTGAATACCTGACATGATACGTGATATAATGAGACTGCCATAACTGAGATATTCCCACTGCTAAATAACGAGACACTGTTACATCAGACATTGCTTTATTATAGACAGTAAATTTAAAAACCTATACTTCCAAGAAGCAACCTTTTTATTGCCATGATTCAAGGCCTTGTTCTGCACACATGTTGTAGCGTTATCCATCAAAGACTAATATAAATTGATTAATCTGTGTCGGGGGGGGGGGGAGGGGAGAGAGAAAGGCAGGTGGAAATCGAGGGCCTGGAATAAAAAGGGGCGAGTAGGGTGGGGCACATGATCCAGGGTCAAGACTCAGACTCAGACTCAGACTCAGACATAGTTTTATTTGACTGATTACAAAATCATATAGGCAGATGATACCAATACAAAATGGTATGTGTGCTTGGCCAACTCGGTGAAAATCACATGATCAAGCCAAGCTCCGTTATGCTTGGCAACAAGAAAATCATGTGTTGCTAAGGTTTCCACTACAAGATCAGTTTATCAGCTTGGTTTTCTGTTGATAGTTTAAGTGTGTGTGTCAACACACACTTTTCTGTTTTTCCCTAAATTCTTTCCTTCTTTCACCTTACCAGGGAATTTGCCCGACACTTTTCTCGGACACTACTATACATAGAAACTCCAAACTTGGCATGATTGCACCTCCGTACAAGGAGTTGGACCTTTTTATACAGAGAATGATTAAAATTATGCAAATTAGGAGCAGTTGAAATTTTCAATCTTGAATATCTTCAATACTATAATAGATAGAGATGTCATTCCAAGTTCTAATAAGGGGTTGTTGACTATTACCCATGCAATGAATTAAAAATAAAAGTAGCAATTTAAATTATGCTAAATAGCACCATTAGAAATTTTAAATCTTGAATAACTTCAAAGCTATAATAGATAGAGATGCCATTGCAACTTCTACTCCTGTGGTATAGAATAGTTGTACATTGCCATACCAATATGCTTTGAAGACACACACACTGATTTGCTATGCAGCAAATCTTCTTTCCTAGTTCTCTCCCTATCCCCTCGTGAGCTTAGATTCACTTGCTATACAGCCTCTTATTTCCTTCTCCCAACATTATATTTGGTCATCATCATGACACACGCAGTTTTGCATGAACTGTAACTTTATTGCCTCATGCGTAAACGTGTAATTTTTATAGTGTGTGTGGTTTTGTTTTTGTTTTTTTTCTTACATGTGTCTGGAATACCATTGTGGTAATATGTGATATGTAGCACAGATACATCATGGTTCCCTTTAGTTATGTCTGTGTCGCAACACCGACATACTGTTTTCCCAGAAATTCTTTCTTCTTTCTTCTTCTATCCCAAATGTCAAGGTCAAAGGTCATTTCAAGGTCAAAGGCCACTTTCGAAAGTGGCTTTCTTCTAGCCATAACTTGGTCAATTTTTATCCAATTTTGATCATATTGGCCTCAAATTGTAGCTATTGTAACACTGCACATTTTCGTAAGAACATGTAACCTAAAGAAAGCAAAGGTCAAAGTCACTTGGACCTTTGAAAGTTTCATCTTGCAATAACTCAGCCAATTTTCATCCAATTCTAATCATATAGGGCTCAAATTGTAGGTATTGCAACACTGAACATTTTTGCAAGAACATGTAACCTGTACAAAGCAAAGGTCAAAGTCATTTGGACCTTTGAAAGTTTCATCTTGCCATAACTTTGTATCTGATATTCATCGGGTGCCAGTTGGCGGAGCTGCAACACGCTCGCCTTTCACCTCTGCAGCCTGGGTTCGATTCACAGCCGGGGAAGCAAGTGGAAAGAGTTCAGACCACTCTGACTGTGCACAGTGGTTTTCTCCGAGTCCTTCGGTTTCCTCCACCAAACAAGTAGGTAGGGAAGTATACGCCATCATCTATCTACGCCATGGAGAGTGATTAATATAGGCTTGGCCTGTTCCGCAATCCATATAAAAGATAAGAAGGCTCTGTGTCTATCGTATACTTTCATCTGATTTGGTTAATATTGGGCTTTAACTGTAGGTATTGTAACACGGTACATTTTGGCAATTTAAATTTGACCTCTAAAGGTCAAAGGTCAAGGTCATTTGGGCTTTGAAATTTTCATCCAGCCATAAGCTTCATGGAATGTGAAGTACCAAAGGACGAAAGTTGCAGCATGTAATATTTACAACTTTTTGCATCTGCAACCCGCAACGTGAGGAGCATGTACATATAACAGACATTCTTGGAATCCGAGTCAGGGAATAATCTTCACTAGAGTATTGATCAGTGAGCCTCCCAGAGTACGATCGGGGTGGCGTGCGCACCGGATACCACCTCTCATTGATAAATACACTGATTGTTGGCTCTGGTGGCGCCTGCCAATATGGCGTGCGACAATAAGCGTCCCACAGTTGCACAGTGGGGTAGCGTGTACACTGTCCCGTCACTACACTTACGGCCTTGGACCTTGTTTTCGGGAACCATGGACGCAAGGAAAATAATGATTTTGCTTTAAATTACAACTAGTATTGTAAGCACCTCCTCTTTATATATATATATGTGTGTGTGTGTGTGTGTGTGTGTGTGTGTGTGTGTGTGTGTGTGTTTGTGTGTGTGTTTGGGGATTTATTAAGCCAGTCATGTCGTGTTGGTGGTCTGTGAGGGGAGTGTCCTCCTATACACAGGGAATCGACCCAGTAGCGCCAACTAGCGTTCCAGCAACCTCTTTATCAGGGACCATGGGAGGTGCAACTTGGCCCAAGGGTAAGCCGGCAATGCGGATAGGGCTGTCCCCCAGCTCTAACTGAATAGCTTTATGTGCCATACATCACGAGTCTTAGAGTGATCTCTGTGCGTGAAAGTAAAATACAGTATGGTGTGAGGAGGAGCCATTTAAAAAGTTAAATTCTGAGGGAACCAGAAAGTGTTCCCATGTGCTTTTGAAGCCCCGCCGAGGTCGAAGAGGATCCCGCCAACGGTTTTCGAAAGTGAGTGACAATTTTTACAATATAAAGCGCAAAAATGTTAAAGCTCGTACACTGTCTCCACCCCCATCCCCACCCTCCCCAAGACTCCCCTTCAATCAACCACATCATTTGTGTGTGTGTGTGTGTGTTTTGACTTTTTCAATGCAAATTTATCCTTTCCAGTGTTTACCCCGAAAATACCACAGACAAGATAACGTATACAATTTAAATACCCTGTATTTCTCAAATTATTCGTAAACTTTTCATGTCATGTTTACATTGTGGACTTACGAACCAGAAGTATATATTTCAAAAGCCATTCTTTCATGATAGATGATACTGTAAAAAGTTAGAGCCCAGAGAAATTGATGTTGCAAATATTTTTTAATCCTCTGTGATTCTTTCGTCCTTTTTTTATCTGATGTCTAGGGTTAAATGGTGCCTCGTGTTTTTTATTTTTCTTATATATAATTTATTTCTACCCTACAAGTATACCTGGCGGCTACTTGTCTTTAATGTATTATACTCCCTTAAATTACCAGGCGGATTCGAGTTTTTGATGTCTACCCTACAAAAAAATGCCTAAGGCTGCACTTTCAGAACACTGTACAGTGCCCCAACGTGTGAAGAGAAGTCCATGTAACCTCGTAAATAACAAGTTATTTCTGTGGTGAAAAGGTAATCCTAGTACATAAACGTCAGAGCTTTGTTTAATGTCATTAATAATAACAATTATAATAATTTATTTCCTGAAGCTGTCCCTTAACAGCGGGGACATCGCAGGCAGGGTGGAAAACGCAGTGCGTCAGAAACATAATATGTCCACATGTGTATGAACTTGTTTGACCAATAAAAACAAATAAGCCTAACTATAGTGATGATTTAGTCGGATAACTGCCTTTTTCAAATTAGGGCAACAATGAAATGACATTCTCCCTGGTGTGCACTTCTTCAGAATGTGCTTGAGCTGGAATTTCCCCGTATATACGGCACCATCAGGCTGTATGTTCAAGCTGCGTACCAGAGGCAGTTCATGACATTGAACGAAAGGGCGGATGGCGAACGTTATTGGGAAGTTTCAAATTACAGTAAAACTTCATTATAATGATACCATTTGTTCCCTGCAAAGTGTTCGGATGTCTAAATATGTCACATAAATGTGAAAGTGAGTTAGAATGTTGCTTTTATTTCTCTAAATCATTGCTTAAAATTGTTGTCCACGGCCAGTGTTATGCATTCAAACAAGCCGCCATATTTGCCAATTCGATGCGCATGCTCGGGCAATCGCGTAGCTCATGACGTCAGTGTGGCCATACCTCATCGCCATTTGCTGAGCACAATGCAGCTTTGTGTGTTCGAACACTGCAAAACTGGCGAAAACGTTTTGAAAATTAAAAAAAAAATGTAATAAATTAACAAATGGTAAACAATTTGTCTGGACTGTGAGACTTTGTTTCAAATTAAGGACCCTACATCAGCTAGAGAGTCTTTCCAGTTAAAAGCTAAGCACTTTCTGTGCGAACTTTTCCGTAAGTCTAAACGCCAAAAGCTAGGTGCCGCACGTCGTGGCATACCTGGTAAGCGCAGCAAGGCTGCTGAGGTATGCAGAAGTAGTGACCCAGTGCGGTTTTTTTAGCCGACGGTATAGTATAGTGGCCCGGATGACATCATATTCATGAATGTGATGATGTTATGGCTGCACCTCAATGGACGACCGGTAGCAGCTTCAGTTAATGATTTCCAGTAACACATAACACACATGTCGCAAAAAACGTTAACATTTAAGACGTCTAGATCAAGTGAAATTGCAATGCATTGGCCAATTGCCGGGAGTCTTGCTGTTGAAAATCATGGGCAGACAAAACGTTTACTATGAACTGAAAATAACATCATATATAACCAGTTCTACAGATTTTTTTTACCTGTCTGGACGTATTAACCATAATAGGCATGATTCGACCCGTTGATAAGCAATCAAATGTTGAAGTAGATTTAGTGAACAGAAATTACACATAGAAAATATGCTCCTGCCTTGATACAGGTTAGTTCATGGGGACAAATAGCATGATAAATGTCTATCTAACGGGGAAGGGGTAGTACATTCTGTACCTTAACTTTCAGAGTTTTCAATTCTACCGGTCTCTGATTTCTGCAAAATCCAAAATAGGTCCTCAAACAACTTCCGGTTCCTTCAGTCTCTAAGGAACCAAACCACCCCCCCCACCCCCGTCCCCACCCCTGCAACATTCAACATTTCTGTGTACAACGATGCCCCTGGACTAACAAAACTATTTGGTTACAAAGTAAACATGATTAAATTACCCGTCTTTACCAAAGGACAAAAAGTTGCTTGCGCTTTCTCGCCTGATGGCGGGACCTAACGGACAATCCGGGAACTATTGAAATGCACCTGGAACACGAGTACGTGTTTGTCAATATAGTTGAATATCATCCGTGCAGTACAGAAATATAGATACAGATAATGATGTGAGATTATATTTCAAATATTACGCCGTCTGATGCTTTGAGGTGTCAGAGCTATGTTGCTTTCTCTGCATTATGAATTTGTGCTTCCGTGTTAAGTCATGTGAAATCAATTTGATGTGTAATTTTTGGTCAAAATTTGATTCGTTTAATAAATCGGGGACATGTTATAGATAGTAGCTCCCTGTTTAAATATAGTACCAAATCAGTTTGAAATACAGCTGTAATTTCTTGGATGACTTATTGGACCAGTGGCACGCTTAAAAGTAAGAACCCTTTTTCATGGGTCTGGAACCAAACCAGGCAAAGATATTGAAAATTACTCCATTAAAACTGAGTTCAGTGGTCCACAGCTTATTATAAACATTTTATCCCGTATCACACATGCTTTGGGTGACCCCTTATGTGCTATTACAGCTACTTCCATCATTTGATGTTCTTGATGCGGCCAATTGCTTTTTCTTTCCCCATATGTATAGGTCCATCGCCACCAGATGGCAGCATGTGGTGGTCAGTCACACCAAGTGAGACACCTGCTCCATTTCGCCGCTTGGGGCGCAATAATACGATAAATGGCACGCCATCCGATCAATCACAAAGCTGGCCAAAACGACATTGGCTTTGACAAAATTATTCACGCAATTCATTACTTGTTGCGTTGGCCTTCAGATGTCCACAGATTCCACTATCGTCACCCCTTCCCTTACCCTCCACACACAAATATAACTGATTCATTGGCTGCATATGATTCATAGATGTTAAGTTCTAAATATCTGTGGGAAAAACAGTTTGACCTTATAATTTAATGTCCACTTGTTTACAGAAGACCTCTTGCCCGTTGAAAACTGGGTACAAGGTTAGCACCAGCAGATTGACTTACCCGCCTGTACGAATATATGTTCTATGTTCTACTGATTCATGATGTGTGTGTGTGTGTGTGTAAGTGTGTGTGTGTGTGTGTGTGTACCTAGCTGTGTATAAATGTCTGTTAAACAATGGGATAAAATACAAATTACGCCTGTACTTGTAGTTAACCAGTTTTGCCCTGGGCAGCTGGAGCAGAAACTACCGTTTTCCACTCAAGGGTGCACTTGGGGACTGAAGCCCATACGTTTTTTTTTTTTTTTTTTTTTTTGTTTTGTTTTTAATTTTCCCCCATTCAGGGGGTTATTATAAATTTTCTGGCACATTTGTGTCAAATACATGTATTGCTTGGTAAAATACAAACTTAAAGCTTACCTCTTTCATTCCTATCAAATTAATTTTTTTACTGATTTTTTTTAATGGTCCTCTAAAGATTACGTTCGATAGCAAGAAGCAACGTACGTAAACTGGCGTCATCAACCGGGGCCATATACTTTGTGTTTGGAAACATGATACATGGTTCGAGCAACTGATCACAAACCTTGAGCATCTGATGGCCAAATTACTCAGGTTCCCAACAAAATGTACAGTGCTGGACTTGATATGACCTCTGCAGTAGATCAATGAGTACAGGCCCCACGCTTAGTTTTAATTGGCACTATACTGTCCTAAGACTTCTCGTATTAATTCATCAGTGCTATCTCAAGGGTCCCGTCAGTGAGCGCCACATATCGGACAAGGCTTCAAATAATTTAAAAGTTACAACATTACGTAAAGTATAATAAGCTGAGTTCACGGCTTTCAAAAGACGTATACTTCAAAGACTTTCGCAGTTTTATTGGGCAAGATTGCAAATCCAGAATCATCAACCGTGCATCCGTAAGTGCGTGCCAAAAATTCATATACATGTATTTGGACGCATAGTAGCATATGTACTGTGTATAGAGGTGCTCATTTCACATCGTGTTGATGGAAACGAAAGAATGATAAAAGAAGGGGTAAGGGATGTCCCAGTGCCCTGGTACAGGTAATGATTTCACTCTAGTACAAAGTACGAAAATGAGAAAATATTGTTAAGGGATTTCTATCATGCAAGTTAAATAAATAAGAATTCCTGGTATGCCCGCGCAGAAAACTCCCTTATCTCCTTCTCGAAGACTACATAAATGGAGATTATTATTATTATTATTATTATTATTATTATTATTATTATTATTATTATTATTATTATTATTATTATTATTATTATTGTTATTATTATTATTATTATTATTATTATCATTATCATTATCATTATTATTATTATTATTATTATTGTTGTTGTTGTTGTTGATGTTGTTGTTGTTGATGTTGTTGTTGTTATTATTATTATTATTATTATTATCATTATTATTATTATTATTATTATTATTATTATTATTATTATTATTATTATTAGAAGCATAAAAATTCCTACGTAAAGGCCCATAATGCATTCGACTACCAGATATTTAACACTTGTTGTTGTTGACGTGTTGCATATTGACTGCTTCAGATTTTCCCCAAGTATTTCAGATTTTCTCCAAAAAATTTTCGTGCAGAGCACCACATGCCTCCAACGATCAATTTTCAAACATGTGATAGAAGATGAAAGAGACGAAATGATGTGAGCCTCAGTGTACAACCTTTTTTGCCTTCAGAAGAACCGAGAAAACAGCTCACCATAGCATTCTGTGGATTGAAAGGGTCAACCAGGGGCAACGAAATTTCAAACATTTTGTCAAGGTTCAGTCTATCATGGTTCAGAATATAAGGAAAAGAATGAAGCAGGCGGCATTTTAACTGGGGTCAGGTCAACTTAAGTGACAAAGTGTTAAAAGATTAAAGCTCCTATAACCGCGACATGGCAGGATGCCCTGTGACCTTTACCCAGTTTAGTCCTGCCCACTGCTGAGAGACAACTACCTCATTGACGTGTGACCTATTTGATGGGTCACAACCTGACATTTGACATTTTTCAGAGCTTCAAGGCACAACTGCCCTGGAAATCAATCAACACATTATCATAGTATAACAAATATATTTATTTATTTATTTATTTATTTATTTATTTATTTATTTATTTATTTATTTATTTATTTATTTATTTATTTATTTATTTATTCATTCATTCATTCATTTACTGATTTATTTATCCATTCCTTCATTCATCCGTCATTGTATCTGTCTATCTCTACCTATCTGTCTCTCTTTGTATGTATATATGTATGTATGTATGTATATATGTATATATGTATGCATGCATGTATGTATGTATGTATGTATGTATGTATGTATGTATGTTTGTATGTATGTATGTATGTATCTGTCAATCTATGTATCTGCTTACTTTTTAAATCATTCGTTTAAGAATTTTTTAATCTGAATGACATTTTGACGACAGTTCCTCGTTCTCCAAACAGGCCAAACGTATATAAATAAATATAAAAAATGCAATGCCTAATTGAACATAAAATCCAGACCAAAAAGATTTTTTTTAATTAAAAAAAATGAGAAAACACAATTGTTACAAGTAACAAATAATAAAGTGAAAGAAATACAGGATTTACATTACTTACACAAATATCGTGTAAACTAAATTATTGAATTTAGCCCTGGACCCCTTTTCTGCCAAATATTTAAATAGAATTGTTTGAAATGTCGACATTAATGTACAAAATGAATTTTTGGGAATGTCTTACTTGAACATGGCAACACAATTCAGCGTAGTAAAATCTTACATATCACATCTTGAAACACGTATACTGAAATTGAAATTTTGAGTTGGCTGAATTAAAATTTTGAAGTTCTCTGAACGTTCAGCCCATAACTGTTTAATCAAATCTATGCTTAAATGCTAATTTTTTATTTAACTGCACCCTTAAATATAATTTCATTGTCTCCACTTTTCTTTCGTTTCAAATAATAGTCAAATTATTGATTTCACGTTTATCTCTTGCATGTACTACATACCATTAGCATTTCAGACCTCTCTGATAGCTTGTTCTCATCGTACAATCAATCGACAGAATTTGCTTTTTCTGTAACTTTGTTTGCACTTTATTTACAGTCTCGCAAGTGGCAAGAGAGGATATGTCATCAGCAGACAGGCCAAGGAAGAACGGCTTATATGTTCAGTCAAATCATATATATATATATATATATATATATATATATATATATATATATATATATATATATATATATATATATATATATATACATACATATATATATATATGTGTGTGTGTGTGTGTGTGTGTGTGTGTATGGCTGTGTGTGTGTGTATATGGTTTAAGTATAGACCGCTGAAGCACACCAATATTTACTTCTTTTATATATCTATGAAAGATTTCAATTGCTATTAACAGATATATTGCTCAATTTTACCTAGGTAGAGTTTTTTTTTTTTTTTTTTTTTTTTTTTTTTTTTTTTTTTGGTTTTGTTTATTTGTTTGTTTGTTTTTATTTGTTTGTTTTGGGGCTTTATTTGTGCACACCGCCCCGTGAGGTTTTAGGGTGGTGACTTTTGGTCTGTTAAAAATTTGTTTGCATAATGTATCATTTATTGTTCATGTAACTCTGCAAGCGTAAATTTCGCTTTTTCTGGCCCTCTGCTTAATGTGTGTTTAATACGGGAGATGCAACCGTACAGATTTGGTTTGCGTGCAAGTTTCTGTGTAAGTGCTTATTTTCTACTTATCTTTTTTTCGGTCACCGTGTATAGTCATTTCTGTGTACCCAACGTGTGTACGAAATAAAGATATAAATATATGATATACAGTTAATGCCAAAACACATTTTCAAATACAGAATACAAACCGGTCTTCATATTCTGAAACCAGACGTCTGTAACTCTGGGGAGGCATGTTTGCGTGGAATAAAATTTGTCACCTTTGTTTAAGACCATAAGACCGTCACCACTGTTTGTAATATTAGCCCTCACTCATACAGGTCAGGAGTCATCAGTTGGAGTAAAATTCTAAAAGCTACAACTTGAAAAAAAAAGAGTAAAAAATAGAAAAAGAATCACAATGTCACCTGCTGCGAAAATTAAAGTCTGGAGGTCACCAGAAATGTCCACATGCAATTTCAAAGCAATTGAATGAGTGCTTTCGAGGATGAAGATTTTGTAAGATTTTACAAAAGAAAAAAAAACCAAAAACAAAAACAGACAAACAAACTTAGCAGAGACTCGCCCCTGATACATCCTGACCTAGTTTGAAGTGAATCGGCCTGATGGTTTTGGAGAAGTCGAAACTGTGAATTACCATTGTAATCCCCATAGACTTGCATTGTACAATAGGAATGCGCGCATTAATCAACAAGTGGCCAAAATGAAAAAAAAAAAAAGCTAAAAAATTAGGAATAAGAAGCATGATCACCTAGTGAGCAAATCTATTTGACTCTTCCGCAAGGTACATTTGTGCCAAGCTTCAGCACAATCTGAGCTAGAGTTTTGGAGATGAAGACAATAGCAACGACAGAAAAGCCACAAAATTCGCAAAAAAAAGAAGGGAAAAAACTTACAGCGCCAACTGTTGTATAAATTAAGTGCTAGGGGTCCTCAATAGTTCCCCTGAGTAATATTGAAGCACTTGGCCGAGATGTTTTAGAGATGTAGATTTTTTAAAAACGATTTAACCAAAAATGAACAAAAAATCGTGACAAATATAAAATCACTTGCGTGTTACCATTTGTGCAAACCTATCAAAGACTTACTCAGGCTGTATTCCCACCATCTTCGAAATCAATCTGGCAGATTTTTTACAGAAGTGGAAAATGTAAAGCACACTTACAATCCCCATTGACTTTCATACTAATCAATAGCAATGTATGCATTAGCCAGCAAGTACCGTGACCCAAATTGAAAATTTCGATAAAACTAAACAATGAGGAGTATAACAATCTAGCGAGCAGCTTTGTCTGACCCATCCTCAAGGTGAACACACACACACACACACACACACACACACACACACACACACACACACACACACACACAATTCAAGAAAACAAGATCGCAGCGCCAACTGTTGAAAAAAAAGTCTAGGGGTCCTTAAGAGTGTCTCACATGCAATTTTGAAGCAACTGGCTAAGCGGTTTCCTTTTTTCTTTCTTTTTTTTTTAGACTTTGCAAAACCGTGAACAAGCAAGTCGTGAAAAATCCAAAATAGCTAGAACGTGATCATTTGACAAACTTGGTAGAGACCCACGCAAGAACATCCCGGCCAAGTTTGAAGTAGATCTGTTCAACGGTTTTGGAGACGTCGATAATGTAATTGTGGACAGAGGACATACGGGCGACGGACGCAGACCCATCCTATATGCTCAGCTGAGTGAAAAGTAAGCTGGGCAAAAATAAACAAGAAGACTGCAAGCAAAATTGGGCACACTGGAATACTTAATATATATTCAAATGAATCTAATGGTACATTTTTCGAGCTGTTCGCACCGTGGGTTGCCCAACATATATTTATACATGGAGATATAAGTAATACATTTGTTGATACCATATTCAATTTAAAGATACACAAATTTTTGTACCGGCAATGGATTGGCGCAAAATTAATACATCAATTGTGATAAAACTTTTCTGACCTGTTTCTCACCCAAGTCAGTTATGAAAATGGTAAAAAATTTTGGAAGTGGATATGAGTTACAAGCAAAGTTTAGTTGGATCCCGATTATGTGGAGTATATTGCACACAAAAGACACACGATGATACGATCGTAATAACTCCTCTGTTCGTGCAATGTTTGAAATGATGGAAATGTGCAAATGACCTCGAAAATTGAGGTCTTTCCGATAGATGGCGCTGGCATACGGTTAAGCCAGCCGCGCGCTGTTTCGTGCTAGTTGGTTTGATTTAAACGTATTTTATTTCGTCAAGTGGAACAGGGATTGGAAAACAAGCCGAGGGCTTATACAGGTTCCTCTCCGTAAACACATATATCAACTGCATTTCATACATACACAAATAATAATGCATCGTATTTCACAACAGTCATGTGCCTATTAAACTACAATAACATGGGGCAGTTTTATATTTCTATTACTATCATAGAGTTACATTCACGCTAGATGAAATAAATGCAAGTCAGTTTTTATATATATATATATATATATATATATATATATATATATATATATATATATATATATATATATATATATATATATATATATATATGAAGAGAAAAGAAAGAAAAGGCGTGATGGTGCTCAGTGTGATTGTCGGCAGTGTCGTGGAACAGATCAAAATCAATAATCATGTAGTTCGCTTTTTTAGGATAAATATCGGATTGTAACTGTGACCATAAGAAATTATAATTAAACAATAAAGTAAAGAGAGTGAATGACCTAAGATAGAATTTACTAACTGGAGAATGTGGGAGATACATGTCATGTTTTGAGCTTCACTCCCCGAACGCATGTGCATTGCGGAGTAAGCGTGTGTGCGCGGGGGGGGGGGGGGGGGGTAGGTTGCCCAAACTACAGAGGGTACTTTCACGGAACTAGGCAAAATGGTTCTGGACACAGTCCTATTTCACACGCGTGGGGATTTACTGTTTTTCAAGCTACAAGGTATCTATATATATTGTGCTCTTGTACAGACATGGTTTTAATCTTCATTATTACCATTATTTCACAGCGTAATAGTGCTGACTGTTATCATCTCTTGGGAGTTGACTTGTATACATGCGTTCACCTGTACAACTCTACCAAATCAGCAGTTTGGTTATGTTCTTACCTGTATTTGTATTCTTTATACTGTCACTTCGATGTACCCTGCTGATTGAAGCTTAGTAAATGATTAATTAGACAACTGTTTGGTGTTAACCTTTTGTTTCTTATTTCGGATACTTCCTGTCTATGGCAAGCACCTTTGGCTGGTCCATTTTTCCTGTTCTCTCTTCTGTGACCCTTGATATTGCGATCCCTGCGTATAGCGACCACATTGTGATACCGATTATGGTTCTATTGAACAAGTTCCTCTATATTTATAACATACATTTTTAAACGGTTGAATATATAATTTAATTAAAAAAATACTTCTCAATTTTTAGGACGATACAGGATAATCACAAAATGGTTGTGTACTCTGAGATCCAAGTAGATAAAAATTATAATACTTAAGGGGAGGTTGCCTCAGCATTTGTTGTACGCTTTTAGAAAATGTAATTCCCGCAGTGTTTTTTCTGTCAAATTATTATACTATTTTTAGTAAATCTTTGTATTAAACGGTTAGAAACAAGCCAGGGGTGATGATGTGAGGAAAGCTTGCATGTAAAGACTGACAGAAACAAATGAAATCATGGTAGAGTCAAGAAGCTTTTTTACTGTTATTTTATTTTCTGTGTTTACTGTTTGATAATTACAACAACAAAAAATAAATATTACAGTTTGTATAGTCATTGGACAACATAATCTGGTCAAGCTCCAAAAGAGACTAACGCAGTCACTCAACTCTGTCATCTACATTTCGAAGTTTAAATATAATTTAAGTGAAGGGTGAATCCTCAATGAAATCACCGTCGCAAGAAAAAAGTATAAGCATGAACCCTGATGTGTCATCCTGGGTGTCAGCAAAGAGCCTAGAGGAGGTTTCTTCGTCTCAGTCAAACGACAGTGATCTAGGAACAAACCAGAAAATTTTGATTTGCTTGTCAGAAAATCAGTCTGTGTGCCTAGAAAATTTTTAAAGATTGCTTATTCAGCATTATTTTTACTGATGCAACAATGTCTTTTTCATGCGGCTTTGTCAAAAACCTATAAATTGAAGGCGGAAAGGTACCTCAATCTATTATAGTTTTGAAGTTATTCAAGATTTAAATTTCGTGTATTAGCCGCATTCAATGAAACATGAATCAAAGTTGTAGCACATTGATTTATGCAAATTAGGCATAAATTAATCTGCTACAACTTTGGTTCATGTTTTATTGGATGCGGCTATGTCACAAACCTATCAATGGAAGTGGAAATGGCACCTCTATTTGTAATAGTTTTGAAGTTATTCCAGAATTACATTTTGTGTATGTGCCTAATTTACATAAATTGGAATGCTACAACTTTGGTTCATGTTTCATTGCATGCATCTACGTCACAAACCTACAAATTGAAGTTGGAATGGCATCTCTGTCTATATTAGTTTGGAAGTTATTCAAGAAATCAATTTTGCATATTCACCTAATTTGCATCAACCAAATCCTATAACTTGGGTTCATGATTCACTGGATACGGCCATGTCACAAACCTATAAATTGAAGTTGGATTGGCACGTCTACTTAAATGCTTTTGCAGATATTTAACCTTTTAATGTTTCAAGTGCTCCTGATTAGCATGATTAAAATGCTACAGTTTTTGTTCACTGTCCATTAGATTGGTAGGAGTCACACACCTGTATGTACTATTTTAAATTTTGTGTCTATCTGTAATACGTTGGATGATACGCAGCTTTTTAAATTTTAATTGCCCCTAATTTGCATAATTATAACATCATGACTGTTCCAAACAATGTGCACAACTTCACTACTGGGTCTATCACCATGCCAAGTTTGGTACTTTTTGCAACAATAGTGTCTGAAAAAAATGACCACAAAATCCACAAATAAATAAACAAATAATTAAATGAATGAATAAATAAATTAATTAATTAGTAAATGAATGAATAAATAAATAAATAAATAGATAAATAAATAAATAAATAAATAAATAAATAAATAAATAAATAAATAAATAAACAAATAAATAAACAAATAAATAAATAGATAAATAAATGATTTGATTTGCCCATCAGTAAATCAGTCTGTGTGCCTGGAAAGCTTTTAAAGATTGCCTATTCAGTATTCATTTAACTACTGCAACAATACCTTTTTTCATGTGGCTATGTAAAAAACTTATAAATTGAAGAAGAAAATGTATCTCTACGTGTTATAGTTTTGAAGCTACTCAAGATTTAAATTTTGTGTATTTGCCTAATTTGCATAAAACGAACTGCTACAACTTTTGATTCATCGTCCGTTGGATGCAGCTATCCCACAAATCTATCAATTGAAAATTGAATGACACCTCAGTCTATCATAATTTTAAAAGTTATTAAAGATTTTAATTTTGTGTGTTCACTTAATTTGCATAAATTAAAATGCTATAACTTTTGTTCATGGAACATTGGATGGGGCATGTCAAAAACGTATAAATTTAAGTTGGAATGGCACTTTCATCTGTAATAGTTTTGAAGTTATTCAAGATTTAAATTTTCTTTATTTGCCTAATTTGCATAAATTAGAATGCTACAATTTTGGTTCGTGTTTCATTGGACGCCGCTATGTCACAAACGAATGATATGAAGTTGGAATGACACCTCTATCTATAATAGTTTGGAAATTATTCAATTATGTGTATTCACCTGATTTGCATAGATCAACTACTTTGCATTACTTTTAGCATCGTGACCGTTCCAAACAATATGCAGAACTTCACTACTAGGTCTATCACCATGCCAAGTTTGGTACTTTTCTTAACAATAATTTCCGAAAAAACTGACATTAATGAATGAATGAATTAATAAAGCATTTGAGGAGAAACAAGAAGTCTGTGTTGACACCCAGACTAAATAACTCAGTTCTTCTCTCCTTGATGCAACAAATGCAGGGCTATTCCAACAGACGCGTGGAACAACGTTAACCCGTCTTCACCACCAGAGGGCGCATAAAAATGATTCAAAATGCCAAAAAGCTTTGCGTTTAAAGTGCCTTCACACTGCTTACAAAATGTTCATAAGTTATACCAAAATACAAATGAGTTCATCAGTCTTTCGACAATTGACTTTTGAAGTATTTTTCCCGGGACACAAATTTAAAAAAAAAAAAAAAAGCGACGTTGACCTAGGATTTCCAGAGTAAAAACCATTTAGTTACCGTTCAACAGTGTGACATAGTGTTACGTGTCAGTTGGAACAATTAAATACAAAAATGAACAAATTTCTGTTTGTTACTTCAAAATTACTCCAAATCTTTCAATATCAGAGTTGGTCTTGCAAATCCATGCATGTTATTAAAATACACAGTATGCAAAATATTCCAAAGAACCCGCAGCTGATCAATTTCAGAAACACCAGACATGAATGCATCGACAATGACCACTTATAAACGAGTAACAACGAATAAAGTTGACAGGACAGGCTTTGTTATGTACAAATCTTCTATATCAAAGTTTTACAGGATAGCCGGTATGGTTGTAACCGGTAAGCCACATGGGATATGCAGATCCTGCTTGGCGACTAGTTATTAGCACAGTTGTATTGCATTGTCCGACAAATTAAAGCATTCAAAAGTTGGTACCGTTAGTTTTGGTGGTCACGAAATAAAAGTATTTGAATAAATAGCATTTGAACAAATGGCGATATACCCGTAATAACAACGAGATGTGTTTCGTCCTCGAGCTTCAAGTCTAGTTTCATTTACGAAAGATTTCCACTCATCATTCAAACATTGTGAATATCTATATTGTTGCTGAAGATACAACCATCTGTAATTCGGAACCCTCCGTCATGGAGGCAAAGTCGCACTTGCGAGGGGGATCAATGTAGGCTTCACCTTCTCCCCAATCGCATTGTTAATAAAAAATGTTTAAACCCAAGGCGCACTCCCAATCCAACCTGTCTGATGCATCTAACCGGATTTTAATCAATATATTAACTCTTAATTGATGTCTCCAGCCCTGGTGTTGTGATGTATTTGTGACTTTGTTTTTTGTTGTTGTTGTTGTTTGTTTGTTTGTTTGTTTGTTTTTTTTTGTTGGTTTAATTTTGACAAGAATTTTCCACACAGCATTGAAGTTGCCAAAGTGATGAAGGTATCATGCTATTGTGATATGATTTTTCTGAAGCAAATATATCTGTCTATTTAATACTCCTGGTTTAAGACTAAATCATATCACAATAGCATATCTTCATCACTTTGTCAATTTCAATGCTGTGTGGAAAATTCTTGACAAAATTAGACAAAAAAAAACAAACAAACAAACAAAAACAAAACAAAAAATTAAAGTAAAACAAACAAACAAACAAAACTTCAAAACAAAATCCGCTAATTGTCAGTGGCAATGCCGATTATGTCGCTCGCTCAAAGACACTGACGTATCAACAGGCGTGTCAACCATCATGGAGCAGCAGAGGTATGTGTATTTGGCATATTTGACCAATAAATGGTTATCAAGCCCTCTGCGTATCACACCCTCGTACAGAAAAGCGCAATTAGCGCGTTACCTTTTTTTGTTAGTAACTTCTGCAACAGGCTGCCAATTTAAATTAGGGTAGTTAGTTCTTTCGAGCTGTTTCGAAATAAAGCATTCATATTTAATCCTTGTCTTTTTTTCTGCTTCCTTTAATTGGTCAGGATATGGTGATGATGATGTTTACAGCACATATCCTGCGTTCTTTATTTGCATGGAATATGTTATTCTTACTTCACTTACTTTTAATCTATGATATTTGTACATTACGTATGTGAATGCGTAATATGTAAAAGAGCCTGCGCGGAGTAAGGCTGAGGCTGATTGGGCTTTCCAGAAAAAACATATTTCAATAAGTAAACAAATTTATTAGATTCGACATATTCGGGTTTTTTTGTGGAATGGGTTACAGGCAGTATTGATTTACAGCGCCTGCAGTAATATATATTGTTTGTGTTGGGCTTTTTACAGGCTTTATATCAATAATAAAACTAGTACATTATAGAATATTCTGTATCACATGCAAATTATTGCTAAGTAAATATCAGCCGTGACAGCGTATGCTCGAAAGAATTCAAGGTCAATGTCGGTTATCGACCACAAAACAATTGACGGAAACAGTCAGCACAGCCCCGGTGGCACAATCGGTTAGCGCGCCGTACTTATAGACAGTACCATCTCGGTCAGGCCGAGAGGGGCATGCGGAGGTTGTGAGTTCGAGCCTCACCCGGGGCACGCTTGTTTTTTGCTCTGCGCCGGTGCAAAATCAAAGGACGTTATCGCACATGTTCGCACAGGGAAGATTTTCACACACTCCGCAGGATCGACTCCATTTTGTTTTCCGACGTCAGTGTGATGTTATTTTGCTCTCTGGAATCTGATACACGTTGCAGGTGTTCATCGTATGTTTATGTGTATGTGCACAGAACACACACACACACACACACACACACACACACACACGCGCACACACACACACATATATATATGTATATATAAATATATATATATATGTATGTATATATATAATATAATATGATATGATATGATATAATATAATATAATGCAATGCAATGCAATGCAATGCAATGCAATGCAATGCAATACAATACAATACAATATAATATAATGTAATATAACATAATATAGTATAATTGGGTGGGTGGGTGTGATGTGCTGTTATGTTAATGTATGGAAATAACTTAAATAAATGTGGTTTCTGTAGGCAGGAATCGAATAGATCATCTAAACCCAACCATTGACGGGTCAGGGAAAGGTTATACCATGTAGGTCATACAAGATCCTGCTGATATTTTGGCATGATCATGGTCTGACTTGCCAAGTTATCATAACTTCAGTTATTTAATGTTCACTGGATGAAAACTGTGTATTGTTGCAACTCTCGTTCTATTGCTGCTGAAATAATTCATCTTTTCTAATAATCCAATGAATTCGTTTTATCAATTCTGAGGTGGCAAATAAATGCACAAAAATTTGCATTGTGATGTTACCATAGAAACTGTTCATCAAGCCCTTTCAATTAAATTCTCTGAAAGTATTATAATCATTATTATAATTAGTGTCATTCTCTTCTACTTTGTGCATGGAGCCATGTCAATAAAAAAAATAGAAAAGAAAACAAAGGAAAGAAAGATAACGAGTACCAACGCTAAAAGTGATAAATGACAGAGAACAATGGAGCTGCTTTATGGAAGTACGAAATGATAGAGGAGAAGGGAGCCTCTTTCTGGAAGTACGAAATGATAGAGAACAATGGAGCCCCTGCATGGAAGTACAAAATGCTAGCAAAATATGGAGCCCTTTCTTGCAAGTGCAGCACAAATACTGCAGAATATGAAGCCCCTCTACGGACGCACAAATTAAAATGCGGGCGACAAAGGGAGAGCATTTACAAAGTACAAAATGCCAGCGAAGAATGGCGCTTCTGCATGGACGTACAACACCCGGGAAAACAATTACAGAGGCCCTGCGTGGAAGTGCAAAATGTCAGCGAAAAAGAAAGCGCCCATTAAAGGAAATTATATACAGCCTACTACAGATTTAAACTGTACGACTTGATCAATGGGTGTGAAGCTTCAAAACGGATTAAAATCCTGAAAGTGTTCAACAAGAAAGACGCACAATATATAATTACAAAAATGCTAAACGAATGTAGCCGCTAATCTTATATGGCACGGAATTCGTCTGGCATCTCTTGTTTTGTTGTGTTTTAATTTTCCTTTGCCACCATGGTTACTAAGCGTATTTCCTCGACTTTTATGATTTTAACCAACTGCAATACACGCTACAAAATGTCTTTGGTAAACACATACATACAGACATGCATGCATGCATGCATGCATGCATACATACATACATACATACATACATACATAGACAGACAGACAGACAGACAGACAGACATGCATGAAAGTAGCCACAGGAACACAAGGAATGCATGTCAACATTATCTATACAACAGAATCATGGTTGAATTGGTCCTTCATGGTTCAAAATGTAAAGATTTGCTTCATGGCGCGTTTGAAATCCCACTGAATACGTTGTAGTTCGTGTAAAATTTGTAAAAACCAAGTGCAACTGCGCTACTTTGAATGCATTTTGACATATTCAGAAACAGCTTACCTGAACAAAAATTGATTTACACGGAATGTGATAATGTTAAAAGACCACATTCAATTTTAGAAAAATGAAATGAGGCACGTGGTCATCAATACTGTGTAAACTGGAACTAAGTTATAAATTAACAAAAACCCAAATTGTGATTTTCAAACAGGAATTTTTCTTGGAGACGAAACTTAAAAAGCAGTTAATCACTGTAATTACCGCTAATTCAGATAAGTGCCAATAGTTCTTTTAATCTTGCTCTGAAACATTTATGTGAAAAGGCCACGAAAGCAGCAGCAAAGTTATAAATCATTATCTGGAACACCGGATTTAGACTGTTTGTTGCATTGACACCGGCTGGCAAAACTTATTACCTCCATAGCGAATTTACCTGTGAAGCACAGGGACCATTCATTGTGAAACGCGAAAAACGTTCCTCGGGTGATATATATATATATATATATATATATATATATATATATATATATATATATATATATATATATATATATATGTATGTATGTATGTATGTGTATGTGTGTGTGTGTGTGTGTGTGTGTGTGTGTGTGTGTGTGTGTGTGTGTGTGTGTGTGTGTTGCTGTTTTAAGTGAATTGGGGCAATACGTATTCATTCTTACACGTTGGAGACGTTCTTTTAAAGCTTGCACCCCAGGGCTTGGGCCGAGACCTGTGTATTTTACAGGCAAAATTTAATTCCATGTTGAGCCCTCATATTACAAATAAACAGAATAATTAATGAGGCATATAATGACCTGGAAAAGAGAAATATAATAGTACAACTAACCTATTAGAGAATACTGCTACCCAGGATGGCCGAGTTCATGCCTGGCCGGATCACTTCGAGTCCACGAAGTGGACGAGGAGTGATCCGGCCAAGCATGGGCGAGTTTAGTTTAAACATATTTATTTTCACTGGATTACCCAATAGTACATGAAATATGACTAATCTAGGGGTTCTCCAGACACGGAGACGTACAAAATGACATATACAAGACGCATAGGACAATACAATGTACAAACATGTGACTATGTACTCTGGTAGACATGCTGTAATACAATTAAACAACAAAAACAATATCTAACATTCCAATCCAATTAAGAAAACATGCATATACACACGAATATGCTTAGTAGCAAGCTAATTCGTCCTCAGCACAGGGAGCGACTGAAGGGGAGGTTATAGCTTGCTGGGCGCGGCCGAAGCACCCTGGCTGCAAACTCACACTGCCACTGTGGAGCCGCCAGTGCGCCCAGTAGCTCGGGTGTTCCTTCCCGCCTTGTCATTGTCGACCCACCTGTGGAGACACGATAGAGGACATGGTAGTATTAAAGGTACATACGTTGAACATACAAATACACTGCAATGGTATATGCTGGTTTCGGGATACATATATATGATAAGATACTACACGGTTACAATATAAATCGGCGTGTTTCAACAACAAAATTTTGCATTGCTCTGAAAATTACTGTATTGCATTCTTCTGAAAGTTCTTTACTCCCGAACAGTAAAATACTACATAGTCTGTCACTTGCAACATGCATTATCAGGTTTGGATTAACACCAGGGGCTAACAAAGGAGTGATGGTAAGCAGGAGCTTCTTTCTCTCCTGGACATATTTAGGGCAGTAGAGACAAAAATGTTTGAAATCCTCAGTTGGGTGGGAGCAGGCACAGGTTGGCTGTTGAATGATATTTACTTTATGGAGATCGGAATTAAGTCTAGAGAATCCTAATCGTAACTGGGTATGACAGATGTTAGCAAATCGCTGACCATGGGAGTAGAAATCTGGAGCAATGTCGGCCGCTAGCAGAGTGGCTTTGAGTTTCGACTTAAAGATTTGAAGGGAAAGGGAGTTACGGATATCAGTGGGGAGATTATTCCATAGTTTGGTGGCATCAGGGAGAAAGGAATTTTCAAACCGCTGGGTTCGGCATTTGATAAGGCGAAGGTTGCTGATAGGCCTATGGCGGAGCGTATGACCAGCCATGGCGGGGTTGCGAGGTACAAGGTTGGATAGGTAGGAAGGAGTTAAGTTAAAATACATTTTGTAGAAAAGGATTAATTTGAAATATTTGCGTCTACTGGCTAGTGTGGGCCAACCAAGTTCGTCTAAGAGTTTGTTATGGGATGTGTGCCTTAGTGCGCCAGTGCATATTTTAGCTGCCTCGTACTGAATCGACTCAAGTAAATCACTCAGGCCTTGCCCACAATTATCAAAGATAACACAACCATATTCAAGAATTGGCCGAACCATTGAGAAATATAATCTTTCCAGTGTTTTTCGGGATAACTTAAATTTGAATCTTCGAAGAAGTCCAATACGCTGGCTGGCTTTGTTTGTGATGCGTGTGACAAGCGCACGCCAGGAAAGATTGTTGGCTAGAGTAATTCCAAGGTGAGTGTGGGTGTCTTCCTCTGGTATGACTGTACCACCTAGAAGGACAGGGGGATGATAAGGTTTATTGATTTTGGCCGAGAAAATAACTGAAATGGATTTTAAGGCATTAAAAACCATGCGCCATAATTTACCCCAGTGGTAAATAAATGAGAGATTTGTGTTCAAGTGGTGTGCCGAATCGGTAGGATTTTGAACTATCTCAAGTAGACTAGTGTCGTCGGCGAAGATGCGGACATCACAGGTCAAGTCATCTACAATATCATTTATATAGACAAGAAACAATAAGGGACCCAGAATTGATCCCTGAGGTACGCCGGCCTGAACAGGAAGCCAAGAGGAGGTACGCCCGTGGATAATAACACGTTGAAAGCGGTTTGACAGGTAACAGTTTATCCACATTAGAAGTCCTTCAGATAACCCCAGTTGTCGTAGTTTGAACAGGAGGCCTACATGCCACACTTTGTCAAAGGCTTTCGAGATATCTAAGAATACCATTCTGGCCTCCTTGGAATTTTCAAGCCCATTGTAGATATTGTGGAGAATACTTATTAGTTGGTTGGTAGTTGAATCATTAGCTTTAAACCCAGAGTTCTTATCAGTTAGTAGGTTGTTGCCTATTAGATATTCATAAAGAAAATTAAAGACCAGTCGCTCGAAAACTTTCGATACGTTGCACAGCAGGGAAATTGGACGATAGTTACTCTTGATTTGTTTATTCGATTTTTTAAACACAGGGCAGATATTAGAGCGTTTCCAAGAGTCGGGAAATTGAGAGACACTGAGAGACAGGTTGAAAATTTTTGTTAAGGGCTTGGAGATCGAGTCAGCAGTATTTTTTAGGAGAGTGTTGCCAATATTGTCAGGTCCTGAGGCAGAAGTTAATCTCAAGGAGAGCAAAACTTTCCTGACACTTTCTTCATTGAGCGTGAAATCACTCATGCGTGCCTCAGTACGATAGGTAAAGTTTGGCAGGGGAGGTGCATCATTATCGGCATGGGTAACGCATTGACTAGCGAAGTAAGTATTAAATACTTCACACTTTTCGGTAATGCTAGAGATAATTTTACTGTCTTCAACAATAGGAGGTATGTCTTCATGGATTTTGCATCCTAGTAAGGCCTTAGATAAGTTCCACCATTGTTTGGGATTCATATCATCTTTATCTAATTGTGTACGTAATTTAGAAAAGTAGGAGTTTATTGACACTTTTATTGCATTGACAACCTTATTGCGTCGCTTTTTGTAAAACTGGTAAAACCTGTCAATGTTGGCACAGACTTCAAGAGTGAAAGGGCGAGGAGTTTGAGTTAATTTCTTAAAACGTTTCCATGCACGATTACGCTGACGAGGCCTTCCTGGGCAGCAGTATTCTCTAAGTGGTTGGTTTTATTTTTATCCAGTAATTACAGCTGTATTAGGCTCAAAATAAGAAATAGAACATATATATAACAATGATATATTTATTTTCAAAGAAGTAACATGCTCTATTTCAAGCGCGTAACAAAATAGTAAATGTGTTGATACGGCACTTGATGACGTAAAAGTCATATGGGATGCCAACATGTGCTTGGGTTAAACTATCTTCTACTAGACATTGACCTTTGACCCTGCTCATGAAAGTAGTACCGACAGAACTAGAAGGATATTTATTTATTTATTTATGAATATATTTACCCTGGGTAGCCCTTTCAGAGCAAAGCTCTGTTCTTACAAGGGGCCCAGCATACATCAAGATAATAAATACAAATACAAGTAAAACACTTTGAACAATATATACACAAAAATATATACAATACTACATAGTAGCAGGGGTACCAAAATGATTTGAAAAGAGCATCCGATTCAGAAATAGAAGCGTTTATATAATACTTTAAAAGTAGGCAGGTCTTCTGCTCTCCTGATAAAATCTGGTATGGCATTCCAGGTGATAGCACCATTGTAAGCGAATGACTTTTTAAAAACGTTGCGATTTACGGTTGGAACTAAAACATTTAATGTAGTAGTACTTCTTGTGTTGTAAATATTTACATCTGACACACGAGTCACTTGATCGGACAGATAATGCGGTGCTAAACCATATATACATTTATACATTAAGACTGCAGTGTGAAAACGCCTGCGTTCACAGAGGGTTTGCCAACCTAGAACTTTTACCAACTCTTCACCTCTGATGTCTCTATAATTAAAATTTCCTGTAACTATCCTGGCTGCCGTATTTTGCAATCTTTGCACCTTACGTGATCCCTCATAGCCACAAACATCCCAAACCGTATCACAATAGTCCAATAGAGGTTGAATACAGACTATATAAATGAGTTTTAAAGCCTCAGCAGGTAAGACAGATCTTAATTTACGTAATACAAAGAGCTTGCCGTTCACAGCTTTACACAAGTACGAGATATGTTGACTCCACTTAAGGTGATTGTCAATAAAAATACCAAGGTACTTAGCCGATTCAACATGTTCAAGTGAAAACCCATCCAAAGTTATTTCAAGATCAGCCTGATTTGTAAAGTTGGACACCAAGAGCGTGTTTGATTTAGGCATATAACACAAAGTCTGTTACCAGTCAGCCATGTGAATGCTTCGTTTACTGCGAGCTGTAAATTGGAGTTGACCTCGCTGGTTCGTCTCGCACTAGAATAAATAAGTGTGTCATCGGCGAATAAGTTACATAATCCAGAAAAAACATGTTGCCCGATGTCATTAACATACAATAAAAATAACAAAGGTCCAATTATCGACCTTTGAGGTACACCAATTGTGACGTCTTTAAAGCTTGACACTTGACCTCCGCATTTAACCCTTTGCTTTCTTCCCGATAAATAAGACTTGACCCAAGCTAGCTCAATCTGTTTTACACCATATTTTTCCAATTTCTGTACAAGTATCTCATGATCAATCGTATCGAAACACTTTTTCAGATCTAATAAGCACACACCAATGCATAAGCCATCATTAAGATCATGCAACCAATCATCAATAGCCTTATGTAAACAAGTTTGAGTTGAATGGTACCTTAGATAAGCTGACTGATCAGGAGTAATGAAATCATATTCCTGTAGATAATTTAAGAACTGCATTTGAACTGCTTTTTCCAACGACTTTGCAATGTGGCCGACAATAGAGATAGGTCTGTAATTAGATTTCTCCATAACATCGCCATTCCCTTTGTAAATGGGTGTAACACAGGCAATTTTCCAGTCAGGTAGTACAGTAGACTTGGCAAGTGAAAGATTAAAAATATGAGACAATGAATCAGCAAGGAAACTGGCACCTAAGTTCAATAACTTTGTGTCCATATCCAGCACATCAATGTTACTTGTCGTCGGTAACTCTTTCAAAAACCTAAACACAAAGTCACCAGTGATTTCACGAAATTTAAAATTATAAATACTGTCAGGACCTTTCCAAGGCATCTCAGCGGCCAAGGCATAATTATTTGCTGTAACCGTATGTCCAACAGAACAAAAGTAGGCGTTAAGCTCATCAACAGTTAACTCTTTCGGTACCGAAACCGTGGATTTCTTGCTGGGATACACCTTTCTAAGAGCAGTCCATAACCTTTTGGGTTTGTTCTTTTCTTCAACCATGACATTTTTAAAATAATTTTGTTTCGCATTTCGTATGACCGTCGTGACTCTGTTTCTAGTAATCTTGTAAAGTGACCACAAGTTGGTATCATTATTTTCAGTAGCAGCTTCATGTAAAAAGTCGCGCTTATATATCAATTTAACAATATCATCAGTGACCCAGGGATTTCTCCTATCCCTCAATCTACGTTCTGTAATAGGTGCATGTTTATTAAATATACGGAGCACTTCATTTTTCCAAGTAGCCCAGGCATTCTCAAGATCATCAATATCATAAACAGACTGAATAGTGCTAGAATCCCTGAGGTCAGTTATAAAATCATTCTCATTAAAATCCTTAAAATCCCTGAAACGGAGGACTTTGTGTTCTTTCAGGATTTTGGGAAAATTTAATTCGGTGAATATCATATAATGATCACTTAAAGTAACCTTATTCACACCTGATTTAACATGATTATTGCTCATACTGGTAAGAATAACATCAATAGTGGTCGAAGTGGTTAAAGTTACCCTTGTAGGATCTGTAATTAGCTGTTTCATACCATACAATTGCTCAATATAATGTACAGGATTTTTGGACAAGGTCTCATCCAATTTATAGTCAAGTTTAAGTCACCCAACAAGATAACCTCTTTCTCTTCTGCAAAGGCACCTGATAATGAGTCGAGTAAAGCTTCATAATATTCTACATTGGCACTGGGTGGCCTGTACGCTGAGCATAATAAAAAAGATGGTCGTTTAGGCAGTTTAATTTCAACCCAACACGTTTCAGTGATACCATTATTCGATAAGTCTTGTCTTTCCGTTGCACCGATATGCTCCTTCACATAAAGTAATACACCTCCACCTGCAGTATTTCTGTCACGTCTGAATATTTTAAAACCAGGTATAGCTATTAAAGAATCAGAAATATCTGGATTAAGCCAAGTTTCGTTAACACAGAGAATATCAATAGCATTGACCGTGTATAGGGTATGTATAGGGTTATTCCCCACTCTATATTTTCCTGTTTTAGATGCTAATACAGCTTTAATTATTGGATAAAATGACTGGATTCTGATTGACCGCTACATTTTGATAGTGCACAATATGTGTCACAGCAGCCAAGAGGCTCCAAACTGGAAAAAATAATGCTTCTCATACTATAAGATTATTAACGATAATAATCACAAGGGAACATGAATTAAGATTGATCTAAATTTTCAATTAATTAATATATAAATAAAAATAAGCACCAAAGGCGGAATTTTTATAACTTCAGCGACCTGCTATATATATATATTTTGCAGGTCCCTGATAACACTATAAATATATAAAGCGGTCCCTCTCCAGTATTCCCATCTCATGCATCAAGAACGATTTCACCTTATTTTTGAAAATGTTCTTACATTCATTCTCTTTGATATACCCTGGCAGGTGCTGCATGGGAACAGGTATAATCATGGTACAGGAGTACCTGCAATTACCGACCCCAGTCCCCATCTGGTCAAAACGACCACATTCCTTGGCACGGGCGCTTTTGCAATGTTAAATGACCTGACGCGCAAGACCACGATGCTGTCCAATTGCAGCAGCAAATTTACATCCCCTGGATCATTTTCTGAATAAACTTTTACATGAGAAACACTTATTTTGGCTAAATTCTGTAGCATTTTTCAAGAACTGTGATGCAAAATTTTGCTACAATGCTCCAGTTGGACAAATTTGGACCAGCTGCAACACGCGACCGACCAGCAAAATTACCCCACAAACAACCACCCGTAAAAAACGGTCGTTAAAATCAACCGTAACCAAGCTGTAAAACAAAGTTAACAGAGAAGCTGGCCAACGTGTGCCGTTATTTTGCTGTAAAGTCAACTCAAACACAGCATTTTATTTCAACTTGTCTGGACGGTCAACTTGGGCCGGGTTTTGGTTTCATATATTTTAACCCTCTTCCCACCCCCAATCGGCAAGATCGTCCCAATGCTCATTCACAAACCATTGGCATTGGGTGCGGAAACTCACTATTTTCACAATGGCAGGCATATCGATTGGATATTTTGAAGAGGCAGCGTCCAAAATATATGTGTGATTAGTTTTAAGGGAAGGTTAATTTGTAGACTGAATGTAATGTACGATATATAGTGGGACTTTTCCAGAGTGAGCATTACCTGAAAATCTAAATACAACCACAAACAGTGACCAGTTGAAGGCCCCACAAATAGTATCTTGTATCAGACGTAGAAGTCGCCCTGAGGCAATGAAATCAGGGTCAGCAATAGGCTGAGTGCCAAGCGCCCCACTACGTCAAAGACGAAGCTCAATGGAGAAGGTTGCCCCGATAGCGGATACAGGACCGAAAGTACTGGCGAGTTTTTACATAAGTAGGAATTAAATTATGTCCCCATTAAGACCACTCCTTATAAAGACTACATTTTCGCAGTCCCTTATATCGTCTTTACAGGGACATTCCACTGTATGTATTATGTGATATATATATATATATATATATATATATATATATATATATATATATATATATATATATATATATATGTATGTGTGTGTGTGTGTGTGTGTGTGTGTGTGTGTGTGTGTGTGTGTGTGTGCATAGCACAATGTCACACTGTACTTTTGATACTGCCGAATAAACCTCATTCATTCATTCACTCACCACATATTTTACAAGCATCTGTACTCAATGACACTTCACGTCATTGATAACAGGTAGATGACCACAGAGTGTATCCTTCGTGTATGGAAAATGTGCATTATGGAATGTTTGTTTTATTTAATCTATTTAAGGGTCAAGTTCGCGCACCACAACTGGTGCCAATGCACTTGTTACTGGTGTGGCTCCCATTTTCACACGGATCTGTAGTTTTTTGGCAACTTTTTATCCGATTTTCCATGAACCAGTACTTGCACTTGCATTAATCATGTAATCCTTAGTAAACAACAAAGTTAATTCACGTACGATTTCACGTTTTACTTAAAAGTGGTGAAAACAACACATTTCTGTATATTCAGCGAGTACATGGGTGGACGGATGATTTCATGACTCATGAATGAAAGGACAGGTCAGTACAGTTAGCCCATTAGCTGTCATTTATTTTCTATTTGATAGCCAATGTCTTGTTTCGAGTTTGTTTTAATATATTATCAGGTCATGTTACCAACAGGTAGTCTCCTTCTGGCAACGTCATAAGCTTTCCTTGAAACCGGTGCCCAACCAGCGCCAAGGAAAGCTATTGACCCGGTCTTATTCTGACCAGGAAAGCGGTAAAATATGCTACGTAATTCATGGTCACAATGTCCTCAGTTCTAAATGTATGACTGCAAGCAACTGAAACTCTACAATGCTGAAGGAATCTGGCTTTACCTCTTGTAGTGCCGAAGTTTGACACAGTCAATAGCCTTCCCTGGCGCGCTTTGGGCGCTCCTAGGAAAGAGGTTTGACCGGGCCATCCTCATGGTCTCTGCAACTGCAGCTATGCTTCTACTTGGATGACAAATAGCACGGAATATCAATAGTGTTTCATTATGTTATTTCGGGGCAAATGGACTTTGGGGGAAATGGCAGTGAACAAATTAAACAATTGGTTTACCAGGAAGAGGACATTCTTAACTGCACATAACTATAACTGTTAAAGTGACAAATATCTGCATGTGTATTCATCTAATATTTGGCTGCTTTGTGTCACTCTAAAAAAATTGCACGATTATATGTTTTCATGACTGCCCTGCTTCTAAAAGACCAGGCCATACCCGCATGTTTGCTTGATCTATAAGTTCCATAGGTACCTGTATTTTGGGGGGTTTAAAACAACAGAACATTCTAAAACCATTTTTGTTTGCATTTGTAAATTTTAAGGTTCTACACTCCTCGAATAAAAAAAAGAAGAAGACATTTCTTACAAAGGACAAAGTGGCGCCACTTTGACAAACGACATCGGCAAGGCAACAGAAAAGCTCAATTAAATTTTACGAATCCACATGTTTAAATTGTACAAATCAACATTGCCAACTCTTAAAATGAATTGTCGATAAGGGAAACCCCTCATTTTTTTTCAGATGGTTTTAGAAAATTTTGCAACAACATGCCAGCCGCTGCATGTCCGAAATACAAAATACTAGCCAATTCCATGTACTTTTCTTTGCTGTGTACAAAATGCTAGCAATTTTTATGGACTTTTCTTTATTGTGTACAAAATGCCAGCGAACTCCACGAACTTTTCTTTATCGTGTGGAAAGGTGAATGGTCAGTGCTTTGTGGAAAAATGCTTGTGAATACAAGAATGTTAAATCCGAATAACCGACATTTTCAATGCAATGCATTACTTTTATTTATATTTCCCTTTTCGAAGGCACTAAGTCACGCTTAGGCATTTCAAAGTTCCAAAACGTTACCCTGAGTTTTTGTCTTCTTTCTTCAGATCCTTCTTATTGTCAGAAATAGTCAATAGGTACGGCGATAGACAAGAGCATTGGTGCAAAATCACGCCATTATTTTATCGATAATATTGGCAAAACCTGTGTTTAAAAAGCACCCCCTAAAATGCACCAGAAATGGACTGAAGAGCAATAAAGACAAATTCTGCGACATTGAGCCATGAATTCGTGGCGTGGAAATTCTAAAATAGTACGAATCCTTGTCACATTAAATCATTGCGCAGTGTAATACGGCGCCTTAAACTTGAAAGGACGTGACCAACAGCGATTGTTGTTATCATAATGTGTTTTCTGATTCAATTTATATGAACTGGAGTAAATGTAAATAATATCACTTCATGGTAAAATCGAAATGTTAAGTGAACGTAAGTCACACTTTTTGCGACATAAAGCAACCAAGGCCCACGTTAGACCTACATGTTCAAAATGTTTAGTTGACATATTACTTTTGACTTTCTGGCCCCTCAACAAGGGTGTCATTTCAAGGCGGACGTGGAAACAGTCAGAAAAGCGGTCTGTGCGTCCGTCTGCCCAGCCGGCATCTGACACTTGTCAGTCTGGTTTAACATCTCAAAAACCGTTTAAGCTAGATTGATGATATTTGCAGAGGTGAGGCATGACATGACTTGCCTATATATAATTAACCCAGCTGCTATCTTAACACAGCTGGCCGCAGGCCGACTTAGGTTAGAGGTCATTCTTTCCGGGAACGACCTTTCCCCGTTCAATTTGTTTAGTTACCTGGTAACCCGATTAAAACTTTTGTTTTTATCACTTTCGTGGACCATGAAGAAAGTACAGAAAATTGATTTAAAAGAAAAAAGAAAAAACACCAATAGAAGGAAACTCTTCAATTAACAAAGCTGTCATCCAGAACGGTTCTCTGCATAATTCAAAGACTAACAATTGTAGATTTCTCTGTTAATTGGTAGAAACTTGCATCAAATACTGTGTGACTTTATAGAAGATAAACATCAACTAGAAAAGAAGATTTGCTTCAAAGCAAATCTGTCTGTGTGCCTTCAAAAGTTGTAAATATTAAATGCTGCAACTTTTATCCTTTGGTACTTCACAATACATTAAGCTTATGGCTGGATGCAAATTTCAAAGTCCAAATGACCTTGACCTTTGACCTTTGGCCTTTACAGGTAACATGTAAATTACACAGTGTTACAATACCAACAATTTAAGCCCAACATGAACCAAATCGGATGAAAACTGACCAAGTTATGGCAAGATGCAACTTTCAAAAGGCGAAATGGCCTTGATCTTTGCCTTTTTGAGGTTACATGTTCTTATAAAAATGTGCAGTGTTGCAATACCTACAATTTGAGTCCAACGTGATTAGAATTGGATGGAAATTGGCCAAATTATGACGGAATGAAACTTTCAAAGGTCCAAATGACCTTGACCTGTGACCTTTAGAGGTCACATGTAAGTTTTAAAAATAATAATTTATGTGCAATTTTGCAACAGCTACAATTTGTGCCCAACATGATCAAAATTGGATAAATATTGACCCAGGTGTGGCTATAAAAAAGCCACCATCAAAAGTGGCCTTTGATCTTGAAATGACCTTTGACTTTGAGATGACCACTACCTGAAGTGAACCTTGACCTCAAAAATGACATTTTGGCCTAAAATTGACCTTTGACCTTGACATTTGAGATGACCTTTACCTTGCTATGGTCGAACTACTAAACACTCGAAACCACATCTACTATAGTATATAAGATATTGAAGATTTAAAATTTTAATTAGCCCTCACTTGCATAATTTTGAAAAGCATAACCCCTCATTATAAAAAGGCGAGACTTCATCTATAGAAGTACAATTTTGCCAAGTTTATAGTTTCTACATGTAATACTTTTCAAATGAAATGTCGGACAAATTTGCGTGTAAAGAAAGAAAGAAAGAGAGAAAGAAAGAAAGAAAGAGTTCCTAGAAAAACAATATGTCTGACACTGACCTGGCTCTGTGTGACCTGGACCAATTTTTCAGGTCAAAGGAGGTGAGCAAATGCATATTTTGGAGATATCTTGCTCCAAATTTTAAGAGCTTTTGCACCGGCATTGATACCACAAAAAAAAAAAAAAAAAAAAGAATTGAAACATCAAATTTCACATGCGCGTAATTTTGGTGATCAGGCTATATTTGAATGTCACAAGCGTAACAACTATTACCATTTTGGCAGATATTCTTCGATGGTTGAAGAAAAGGTCATCGATGTTCACACCACATTTACATGATTGGGCTCAATCTATGTGTTTAAGGTGACCTTGATCCAGTTTCATGTTTATATGAGCAAGAACTATAGTTGTGTTGTAACAGGTCGCTAAATATTTGTCTCCGTCTTGGAATGTGGTACTAAAAAGCCAGGAGTAATAAGCTTTAGCAGGCGATCGTCCATATTTGGCCTAAGTGTCCATCCGTTGATACACTTCTATGTACATGTCTGTCCATTCCTTACCGTGGTCGTACATCATAAACTAGAAACCAGGTAAGATTAGACACAGATATTCACACCAAAGGAAGAGGTCGATCATGTTTAAACGCGCATATTATCCATTTTTAAGAAAAACTGATGGAGGCATGGGACTTAGAACTTTGGATCAGCCCTTCATTTTCAAACCTGGTCATGCAATATTAACATAACACATTAGTCCCATTTTCAATGAGATCTTAATATCAAGGATCATGTTACCCCTAAATCAGAAGTGTAATTCAGGCCAGAACTCTTATTTGCAATATTGATGACGAAATACCAACGAACTGTCACATATTGAAAACAGATATGGGAGCACCCACCGAAATTTTACTCCAAACTTCTGACATAAACGCCAATTTGTAAAAAAGTACAATGTCTTCACCTCTGGACACCCCTTTTCAATGGTATTAATATCATCAAATCAACATAGCATTATTTGTATTAGCAACACATGCGTCATTCTTCTTCAAAAATGCCACATGACCTTATGTTAGTGCTCACTCACAGATCTCAACACTCACTTGGTGGAAACATTATGTTTTACTAGAAGTAAGATCTGCCTTTGAGTTACACAAGTGCGCATTGTTGTCCTGCTGTGTATGTGCGGCATGGCGTTTGCATTGCTGCTTGCTGTACTAAAGCGTAAAGTTGTTATCACCCAGTTAATCTTGTATTTATTAAGAACAAAGTCGTGTTGCGTATGTCATGATAAATAAGCTGTGTGGCATGTATCTACTACATAGAGTCCATGTTTTATATGTTGCATGATGCTATATCTACGATACCTCCGCACATTCATTCAATATATCAGGTAATATCTGTGACTCGGACAATCCAGTTGACACCACATCCTTCTAAGACAATCAAGACAAATTGGCAGGCCAAACTGCCAGCGGGGTGCATTGTTGGATTTTTGTAAGAAAAATACTGGGTTAAGAATCCGTAATAACAAAGATAAAGGTATCGTGAATTATACATGTCATGTCAAGTGAAGGTAAAAATGTGGTCGACTATCTTCTTATATTTCTGTCATGTTATGGGAAGGTACCTGACTGATTTTCATTCATTATGTATTGAGTCCAACCACGATGCCCTCTACTTTGAGTTGTGTACAAAGTCATAGAAAACAAATCACATTGAACTGACCACGCTGATTCTAACATAAGCAAAACTAGAGGGCACGTTTGCATTAGGAGCAAACGCAAGATACCACTCTGTGTTCACAAGTTGTTCTCTAGTGTAGGGAGACATCTGCCGTTTGACTTTTTCATGTTGTTAAATTCTCAGACTCTCGTAGATCATGGGTGTACTGGGTATTTTAATTACATTGAGTATAGTTTAAGCAGTGTATTTAGCACACGAAAAGTAACGCGTCCGAAACATTTCGCTTTTAATCCTTGGTTCAACGAGGAATGCAAGAAACTTCAAGAGCCAGTAACTAATTTCACCAAAATTGACGACGTAGCTGACCCGTTAATATGGGCTGAATTTTCGGATCTCCGAAGGGAACCAAAAAGAAGAGGAACAAAAACCTCGTGGACAATCTACGGTGTCAGAAGTCGATTTGATAATATGGTATCAGATAACCCAACAGAGTTCTGTCGATTTCTTAAAGAGAGTCAAAAATGTCACAAACAACTTGACGTTAACTTTAAAGATGTTCATGAATACTTTAAACAGAATGATGCCCCATGAATGTTTTGACAATAAATTGCTCTCTCTCTTTCTTTCTGTCTGTCTGTCTGTCTGTCTCTCTCTCTCTCTCTCTCTCTCTCTCTCTCTCTCTCTCTCTCTGTGTAAAGTCAGATTCTGAGGTTATATTCAGATAACTTCGACCCAAACATGTTTGATGTTATTCACAACATACTCAACCAACCAATCACTGAGGTGGAGTTAAGTTTCCTTGCACACAAACAAAAGAATGCTAAAGTACCGGATCATGATGGTATTCGTGGCGAATTTCTAATATATGCTGTGGAAGAGTTAGGAACACCCTTGCTTGCACTATATAATTTTGTTCTTAGATCTGACGATTTTCGTAGAGAACGGACGGAAAGCATTATAAACCCATTGTACAGAAGGTGACACAACTTACCCGGATAATTATCGAAAAGTTACACTCCTGTGTACTCTTGGAAAGCTGTTTGAATCAATTTTGAATGATCGGCTTGGGTTTTTTTTTTTTAATTTTTGTTTTAATTAGGTCTTTCTTTTCCCAAGATGGTTATTTCCAGGCTGGTGTCCAGTACAACTCCCGAAAAATTGATAATGTGCGTTATTCAAAAGCAAAAATTCCTGGGTAAACCTCTGTTCGTGTGCTTTGCTGATTTTACAAAAGCTTTTGAGTTTGTCAATAGGGACACTCTGTATCATCAACTTAACCAACGGGGAATTTGTGATTTTTTTTTAAACCAGGTTTAAAAAGCGAAAACAAGGGTGAGATGGCAGGATTTATTGAGTGAAAAATTACAAGTAAATACGGTGTGCTCCAAAGCGGAGTTATCAGTCCCAAGCTATTTTAAGGGTGTATGAGCGACACGGGTCATCATCTGGAGAATGAATGTGGGTTATTTCTTAGAGAAGTGTTATTTTATTACTTACTGTATGTAGGTGACCTTGCATTGCTGTCTGTGGCTTTCTTCTAC
This sequence comes from Hermodice carunculata, assembly GCA_964020975.1. Lineage (NCBI taxonomy): Eukaryota > Metazoa > Annelida > Polychaeta > Eunicida > Amphinomidae > Hermodice > Hermodice carunculata. Next base: position 43,601,242 of record OZ026612.1, on the reverse strand, counting down.
ATTTGTGACACAAATTCCGGTTGATCAAGTATTGGTTATATCACTGAGAAAGAAGATAGTTTCTTTCCTGAAGCTGCCAGAAACCAATGTTCTACAGTGTCCCCATAGTTCTCTGCTAGAGATGTATAACTATATGGGCAGCGTAATTGATGTACGGTGGACGCTTAAAATACTAAGGACCAGGAATATCCTCCAATTGCGGAAGGATAAATCTGTACCTAACGATATAAACATTCTTTGGGATGTTAAAAACAGTATATTCAATAACTATGCCACAGAAATTAATGCGAAACTCAGCACGTTAGGCGCTGAGGAAATATAAAACATCTAAGTCAGAATATTGCATGCAAACATATTTGTTAACAGTTCCTAACGGAACGTATATAAAGGCTATTGCCAAGTTCAGATTGAATTCTTACAATCTTTCTACGAATTACATGTTTTTTTGGGGGGGTGGTGTTTGTTTGTTTGTTTGTTTGTCTGTTTTTTGCATCAATAACAGTGTGGACATCATCTGCCTTGATGAAGCTAAACTTGACAACTCTGTCGCTGATGTTGAAATAGAAATTCTTGGGCTCAGTCCTCTATTCAGGCAAGACCATAACAGATTTGAAGGCGGTGTAGCTATATACATATCGAACCGGCTAGTTGGCAAAGATTGGATTTTAATAAAACAAACGTTGAGGCGCTCACTATTGAAACCCACATTAATAAGTTAGAGCACAATTTTTGTCGCTACTTTATACAAACCACAAGGACAAAATCTTACGGAATCTAGGAAAGTTTTAGATTATTTTCAAGAGTTGATTGCAAGAATGAGGATTGAATCTCCCCGTGCTATATTTGTGACTTGGGACGTGAATATGCCATGTATTCCATGGACCGACGGTGTTTGGAAAAACGGATTTGAAAATGTAGCCGTCCAGGATGACCCTGTAGACAAAGCAAATGCCCTTAATAATCATTTTGCCTCACATTGGGTCGTTCACGACCCCTCTTCATCCCTCCCTGTTATTCAAGACATAATTGACCAGAAACTTGAGAACGTGGTTATTAGTGACCAGGAAGTTAATGATTTATTAGCAAAACTAAAAGTAAGTAAAACAGGTGGTTCAGACATTTCTCTCCGATAAAGTACTGTGCTTGTTTTTGCTTCATATATTTACATTCCGGTAATCAAATTATTCAATTTGTCATTAAGTACTGCTACTTTTCCTGATATAAGGAAAGAAGCAAATGTATCAGCTATTCTTAAGAAGAAGAATCCTTATCGTTATAAGAACTATAGACATGTCTCATTATGCTCACTGGATCAAGTTTTTGACATCTATGTGTTGAAAAGAATTTCTGATTTTTTCACAGCCCATGGCTTATTTGACCCATCGTAACTCAGGTTTCCAAAAAGCTTGATTGTACTGTATCAAGTAATTCTATTGTTCAAGAACTGAGCCAGGCAATAGATAAGGGGAAGAAATAAGAATGGCATTTTTAGAAGTTTCAAAAGCTTTTGACCGAGTTTGGCACCATGGTTTATTACTGAAACTAAGTCAGCTTGGTATACGTGGTTCTCTTCTGTCCTTGTCAAATCATATACGAGTTTTAGAAAACAAAGAGTGGTAGTAAAAGTTGGTCATTTTGAATAGGCAAATATTGACTCTGGCGTCCCTGAAGGAAGTGTCTTGGGCCCCTTACTGTTCCTTCTATTTATCAATGATTTAGTTGACAAACTGACTTAGAAAGCATATCTTTTTGTAGATGGTATGTCATTGCTAGAAATGGTCGAGTCATCAGAGGAAACAACTATATTTCTGAATGAAAACTTTTCGATTGTAAAAGAATGGGACAGGACAGTAAATGGAAAATAGATTGAAATCCAGCTAAAACTAAAGAAATGATTACTTCAACTAAAATGAACAAACCTGCCCATGAGCCTCTCATTTTTTATGGATAAACAGGTGAAGAGGGTTCGTGAGCATAAACACCTCGGTGTCCTCTTGTATGACAACCTTGTCCTGGGAAAGCCACCACAATATATTTTATGTTTGGAACGAGCGGGACTCGAACCTGCAACCTCTGGCACCAGTCGCCTATCCACTCGACCAAATCCCCATTCTTAAAAAAGAATGGTTCAATGGAGGTAGCTATGTGCGAGTGCCATATCAACACGGTTATGCAGTGTAAGTACTGAGTCGGCATTTATTTCCAAAATCGGGGACTTTAATCCGGCAACATTAAGGAAATGCCGAAAATATATATTTATATATATGTAACAGGACATCATCACTATTAGGTCGTATTGGATCCTGTAAGTACATCGTATCTTGTAGCACCCCGGAGAGAATATAGGTTTCATTTATTTGTCCAATTCTAGAATATGCAGCACCAGTATTCGACGTTTGTTCTGAGCGTTTCAAGTCTATGCTAGAATCGATACAATACAAAACAACTATGTGTGTACCAGGTGACAATGAAAACCACCACTCATTGTAAAATGTGTTGGCTGGCCGAGACTGTAGGTTAGACATAAGTATTTGAAATTAGTAATCTACTATAAAAGTGTTCAAAATATTCGCCCTGTTTATGTCCGAATTTAATTCCCAGGTCAAACATGATGAGGGATATTGGTTTCCCTTTGCGTAATGTTCAAGCTGGTCCTCTAGTTTACACACGCACCTCCTTATTTGGTAAAACCTTTGTGCCACCTTAAACACGTCGTTGCAATAGTCTGCCTCTGAATGTGAGAAATGTTTCCTCTTTGTTCGCTTTCACAAGGTCGATAAAATTGCTGAACTCTCCTTCCAGGCTTGACCATCTAAGACATGGACCCAGAAAAGTAAGTATTTTGCTAAACCGACTGCTGGTCGATTTCAGTGCTTTGAATGCCTGCATGTTTTCATGTTGCTTGCGCGACATTTCTTCGTGTACTTGCGGTTTTCAAACCGAAACGTCAACTCATGTCATCGTGAAATCCCTGATTATACTACATGTACGCCCAGACTGGTACTCTTGGCAAGGGTTTCCAACATTATATTAACTAGTCTTCTGGACATAGAACTTTTATTGAATAACCTAAGTAATGGTGACAGAGCCAATCTATTACTGTTCGGCAGTACGTCTTCTTCTTATGTCAACAATTGTTTATGGAGGCAATATCCCAATACATTGTAATTTCACGGCGATTTCAAAGCTTTAATGCAACGAAAAAGCTGAGACAAATTAGTATAATCTTACCTGATAAAACATTAAAACATCGAATCCTCTGTCTGTATTGTTGATGTTTCTTCCCACTTCTGTGATATTTTGCACAAGTCTAAATGCAGGGCGGCATAAACTACTGGTTTGTTTGTTTGTTTGTTTGTTTGTTTTTTGTTTTTTGTTTTGTTTTTGTTTTTGTCTTGATTTTACATTGTCATATTCCATTTTGTTACATATCATATATTCTATGGACGTATTGTATATGTACCATTATATGTATATTTTCCAGAAGAGGAATTAACATTAGCCACAGGCAACTTTTCTTATCCTCTTCAAAGAAATAAAGTATATTTCTATTATTGAAACATATTGTTCAGCACAGCAAGACACTATTATGATAGCTCTGAGGTTCTCAACAATGACGAAAAGTACCCTTTCCTGATGATTTCAAAGAATCCTGAAATTTTAAATGAACTTAGGAAATATTTACATATGTGTTTTGATAAAGAAAATGTGTAATTGAATGCCTGATTAGTACCTTGACTGCTGCAATTGCATTCCCTCCCAGGTGCAACTACAATGTGAACGTCTCAGCGTAGAAGTGGTAGCCCATTCCAGTGTGTGCGTCAATCATTTAGATCAGGTTTTATCTTTGTTTATTTTGTGTATTCATGTTGTTATGTTGATATATTGTCGCTGCCGAATAGGACGTGGACTGAACTTTTTAGGCCAATAAAATCACTACTGCTACTAATATTCTAGCTACTGAACTAGGCATTTGTATATATACATACATAAATATAAATATATATATATACATACAAATATATATATATATAATTATTTAGGTCAACTATTTCGTACGTACAACTTAATCGAGAGTTTTAGAAATTCCTTTTTGGGACGTCTACCTGTTAATAGTTTTCCTCTGAGAAAATAGATATATGAAATAGATGTACCACTTACTGTTTCACACGTACGAGATTAAAAAAATCTTCTTGGCGTTAATATGCTTTGGTAAAAATGTATATATATATTTCATGCAAGATGAGAAACATTCCTCATAAATACTCTAGATATTTCCAGTGCGGTATCTTTGTCCACATTTATAAGGGGAGAGGTGAAGATGGGGGGAGCACACGTCCACATGGCAATAGAGAGCAACACGTACCCCGAGATTTCAACCTGCAGAACCCAGCAAATGGGAGCTGTAATTATGAAAGCAGTCGCTCCCAGTGGGAGCCCCGTTTACTACTTATGGGGAGCACTGTCAATCAGGCCGGAGGTGGTAATTTTCGATTGATTTTCAGGATAAGAATGCGACAGATATCCGCGCAAGTCGGGAGGGTTAGAGTCTCTGCACGGTACCGATATTGACCCTGATGTTAATAAACACTGAGTGTTAAGATGGCATATGGCTTCAGAGTTGTTGCATTGTAATTGTACATTTATTTCCAACGATTGTTGATTATCAGGTAAGCAACATGCACCAGTACCGTGGAATCGTTGAAGCCTGAGGTTTGCCTGACTAGTCAGTCCCTTTGCTGAGAAGCAGCACGTTCTACACAATGCATCGACTCTCCATTGAGGTTTGTTATATAAGCACTTAACGCCCCCAAACAGAAAGTTGTGTCTGAAATACCCATATATCGCTCGCCCAAACACGTGTACCGGCAAACACTGAAAGACTACAAAAGTATGTAACGCAGGTGGCAACATACGGCACAATATTCCAAACTATGCAGGTCATTTTCAATTGTCACTGTGGACAGATGACCGTATGATGAACTATTCTCTTGAAATTCAAATGAATGCATATACTTCAGAAGATATCCGATTGAAACTAATATTTGACTCTCTCCCATTTTTAAGGGAGGTCCTTCATATTTGATAATATATACCTTTAGCGTACCAGCTAGGTGAAACATTTCATTTGATTGCTATCACCTCAAAATATCGCTAACGTTGGTCTTCCCACAAATATACTTGGATCTATCATTGCTCCTAAATTTAGCGTTACTTATCGTTATATTTACTGTTTTATTTAAAAGGTATAACATGAATATGTAATCATGATGGTTTGGCAAAACATTTTGTCTGCATCCATTAATCATTTTTTTTTGCATACATGTATTTTAAAGCTATTTTGTGTTCAAAATTTAATAGGGATATTCATATATCAACCTATATTTGAGTATATTACAAATACAGAAACAAGTCAGTAGGTAACACAATATATCCTTTAATGATTTCTCTTACAATAAAAAAAAAGAAAATTTAACAATCGTTCCCATTCACTGACCTGGGTACGTTAAAATGTAAACAAGGATTTACAACTGAATTGAGCAGAAACCAATATCAGTTCGCCGATGCATTTGTGCAGGAATGGGCGGGGGGGGGGGGGCAGATTCCTCAAAAGTCATTAAAAAAACTGATATTTAGTATGAAAAAACGATGCCAGGTAGTCATCAGTGTATCCGGAACCCAAACACGCTGTTGAAGAAGACACGGACTTGCTCTGAGAGTCCCAAATTGATAAAAGCTCACTGTGATGTGCGAGATGCGATACAGTGATACTGCATGCTAAGCACTATTGCTTTCTACTGAATTCAATTGTAAATCCTTGTTTACATTTTAGCGTACCCAGGTCAGTGAATGGTAACGATTGTCAAATTTTCTTTTTTTCTTGTAACAGAAATCATTAAAAGATATATTGTGTTCCCTGCTGACTTGTTTCTTTGTTTATTAATGGACCATTGTTTGATACTGAAGAAGCAACCTTGTTCTTAGAAATACATGCAAGAAAATATGGTTATATTCAGCTAAATAGTACGCCAAACATAATGATTAATTATCCTATCCTTGTATGTGCATTTTGATTTTTATGTCCGTGTCTGTTTTTACTCTGTAATTCATCATCAGCCATTGACATAGACGATGAAAGGTAAATTTGCATGAACTTGCCGCCTTGGTCATGTCAGAATCGTCAGCCCATGGTTCGTATTCACTATGCATTTGACACCATCTGAAAGTTATGACATTATTATTACGGATCTGGCTTTCAAAGCAATATGTATATGTCTCCATTGATGTGGATGTGTGGATATTACTATGCATTACTTTGACATTGAAAAATGTAGACCTATATGCTTAGGCATGTGTCTGGTAGAATTGTGATGTATTGCTTTTTGATGGAATTAACATAGATGTGATGATGTAGTAGAACTGTTATAATGGGGTGATCTTTGTCGTTCTTTCGATGCTAAGTTATTTGCGACTCCTGTACCACATTGCAAAAACAATGAAATACTTAACAGGCCACATTCTGATTTAATATGTAAATCTTGAAAAAGGTCATCGTACTTTTACCATCGTCAGAAACTTTTTCCATCATGAGAATATACGTTAACGTGGAGTATTACAATGGCTTTTAGGGTACAATGCGCATATTACTATAACCATGTGCATACATTCATAACCACGCGTCTACTGGTACAAGATATGAGCAACTTGGAGCCCTGAGACAAAATAACTGTAGTAAAGAGTCTGTCTTTGATATTTTTATTAGTTGTAAAAAGTCATAAACAGACACAGGTGATTTGTAGGGTGATGGAGTGACACCCGGTGGGTAGCTTCCTATTAAAACCACAACTAACGAAATTTGAAGCCTTATCATGAAAACAAAAGGGATTTTTCTCCTATAAAAAACTTATACACAACTTTCCCATTGGCTTTTTACAATCAATGTTCCATATACACTGTCAGGTTAAACCCCCTGGGGTTATCGGTAGCAAGCAGCGCCTACGACAGCTACATGTTTGCCTAATTGTACTTAAAATCGTGTCAAGACAAATTGTTTTGATAAGATGTTTTTGGCATAAATGCTAATGACTTTCATTCTTTTCTGACATGCCTAAATGCACATTTACTCAATATTAAAAAATTACTCAAAATTGACTGATTTTTCTCAAATGTCACAAACCTGACACATTACGTTGAGACATTGACTCAGGGTTGGCAGTGAAATAGAGCTTAACTGTTTGTAGACTTTCAAAGTGAGGAGTAGGTGTCATCATGGAGTTTGTTTTACATTTCTGGTGCAGAATGTCCATTATTGCAGTCCTGGTTAGAATTTACCTTGGTTTGTATAGGTGTTGTAGCTGCAACTGTTTATTTTACAATCACTAGGACTGAATATAATGCCCAAGTTTGTTTCCACTTCAGTTATACACTGGCAGGTGGTTTAACTAGGATAAGCTATCCAGCTAGAAAAGGTAAATATTGGTTCAGGGGTAAGTCAAATTGTTCTTATCTGAACCTGTACTATACAAATTTAGTAATTATGGTTTGCTTGACATGTGTTCTTCTTTCATAATGAAGCTCTGCATTTATAAGCAAAACTTCACGTATTTAGCTAATTCATCATTTGCCACGTTCATATTCATTCATTTTTATGTGGGTTGTCTTAGCTGAGCATTTAGCTTAGGCAAGGAGCCGCTAATCAGAGAGACATGTACTCGTAATAGGCTCCGAAACATGTTCTGAGTAGTTGCCCGCTGAAGACCCTTTAATTTATTTGGGCTAATACAGCCTTTGTCAAAATTTTATAGAGGAACGTGTGCAATGTGGACAACAGTACTTCCATATGTATATAGGTTAGACAGGGACAGGTTAGCTTATGGAGAGTCAAGAGTTTGGACTGCGGAATAGGGTAATGACTACTAGGAAGTGGTTTTGGACAAAAAGACACAAATACAATGACAGAATACAGTAAATGTCGAGGCTTAAGGTTAGAAAACAAAATGGATCAAGCAAGCCAATTGAAATATTAAGATTGGCCGTTACGGACAGTGTACCTTGTGAACAGACACTCGGTATGCGTGCGGAAAACGGTAAAACTACGAACTGTTTGACAAGGTGGACTACTTTTCGCAATTTATTCTAACACGGATCTTTCAATACTATCCTTGTCCTTCAAAATACATTGTACTAATGAGTGAGTAGTTGGCTTAAATATTAAAACGGTTCTTTACAATAGTCTTGAGTTAATGATCGACAGACACCGGATTTCAAAATTTAGCTACCACAGAAGCTGGTTTATTGAAAACCATTGGTAGATTGTGGTAGCTGTGAGGCAAAGATATATATATATATATATATATATATATATATATATATATATATATATATATATATATATATATATATATATATATATATATATATATATATATATATATATACATACATATGTGTATTCTTTGCTGCCATATAATGTAAAAATCAAAATAAAATCGAAAGTCTCTGATTCCAGAGGTTTAGAATCTTACTAATAGCATGAAAGCCCAATTTGAAAAAGCGTCATGTGCTGACACATTTCAATGCATCGCTCAGTTATTTTCAAGTTTCGACAATAATGGGTTTAGCTGTGATTTTAGGTATTCTTTCACGTAGAAACATGATCATATCACTACTGCATTTTGCTTTTGAAATTAATACAGGCTCTCCAAGGGAACCTGTTTTTCTTGTAGGAAGTCGTTCTTTGCAATTTTTTTTTCGGGGCAATGATCGGTACCCATTTGCTGTGAAGATACAACCTTTTTGTGATCATATGTGATATGATATGAAACGTAAGTGCAAAAACAATATATTGGCCATTGATCTAGTTTTCAGAGCATGTGTTACAATTTCCCCTGAAGAGTTTGAGTTTTGCAGGTGCACCTCCTAATGGATAATTAGAATATACAATGTATATGAAAATATATCCAAAGATCAGACGCTGTCGGGTCCACTTCCCTCGTAGGTTCAAGAAAAAAAACTGCCACCTGTCACTGCACTGAGGCTATATTGACAAAGCCTTCAGGCTGCTCCTGAAAAAAGGTTCGATACAATGTAACATTGCGAAAGCACACCGCCACATTTTGCTTATATTTACAGTTAAAATTATAACGATTTGTCAGTGTAATATACAACAATGTAGCTATGTATTTTGTTCGACCAGTAGAACGGTAATTGCACAGGTATTTAGGATGCCAAAAATGCACCAGGTAACTGCTGTTGCTTTTTATGCAAATGGCAGCACGGACATTGCCGTTGCCCGAAGTGGTGATTGCGTCAAATTTAATGTATTGCACTCTTAAATGGGATTCGTGGACGTCGTTGGCATTACCATTTCATTGTATATGTCACTTGTCACTGATTTAAGATAGCATTTAACCCGTGTGTTAGAAACAATCTTATCGTCATTAAGAGGTACAAAATGTATGTAATTAGATTACCTAAATTGTAACTTATACATGTTAGAAACTCAATTAGCACATGTACTACAACATGCGTTTCAGTAATATGATGGACAGTGAACGTCTCAATGTATTTTTAGAAACGTACTTTTAATCTAGGGACAAAATTACGTTTCATGTGAAGTAAGATTCCAAGCTGGAAACTGTGACTTGGTCATGAACCATGGCTGTTTTATTTACCCTAACTTGTGCCTTCATATTATAAAAATCAAAACATCATCCAATTATGTGTAACAAAAATGCGTTTTGTGATTTTTTTGTTCAACACCCAGCTTACCAAGATACAACATAAATATATATATATATATATATATATATATATATATATATATATATATATATATATATATATATATATGTATGTATGTATGTATGTATGTATGTATGTGTGTGTGTGTTAAAATTCTCATATATACATATATAAATATATATATATATATACATATAGATATATATGCATATAGTTTGTTCGAATGACATTTTGACTGCAAAAAAGATTTGCTACAAAGCAAATCTGTCTTTGTGCCTTCAAAAGTTCTTAATGTGACCAGATGAACATTTAAAAGGTCCAAATGACCTTGACTTTTGACCTGTAGATGTTACATGTACAGTACAAAAATATACAATCTGATGAAAGTTGACGACGCTATGGCTAGATAAAAAATTTTAAGGGCCAAATAACCTTGACCTTTGACTTTTAGAGGTCATATGTAAATTACGAAAAATATGGGGTGTTGAAATACCTAGAATTTGGGTCCAACATGGTCAAAATTGGATGAAAATTGACAGAGTTATGGCTGGATGAAAATTGCAAAGGTCCAAATGACATTGACTGTTGACCTTTAGAGGTGGCATGTAAAATACAAAAATGTGCAGTTATACACATATAAATTGAAGTTGAATTTGTCACCTGCACCTATAATACTTTTAGAGATATTCAAGCTTTAAAATTTTAAATGCCTCTTAATTTTCATAATCTTCAACATATTTTCTCCTCTTTATTAAAAGGCACAAACTGATGTTCAGACCTATTATCACGCCAAGTTTGAAGTTTCTGAGTGTAATGGTGCTAGGGAAAATTGCCGAATAAAAGTAGATTGTAAAGAATAAAGGAGGAAAGAAAGAACTTTCGGAAAAGTAGAATGTCTGTGTTGGCACACAGTCATAAATGCTTTGAAATCATGGATTGCTGCACATAAATAATCATCCCAATATATATATATATATATATATATATATATATATATATATATATATATATATATATATATATATATATATATATATATATATATATATATTAAAGTCTACACCTGGTAGGCCTATAGACTGATTTGCTGGCACGTTCAACGTTCAAAGCCATTTAGTGAGTAAAACAGTATGTCATTCTATGTGACATTGGCATACATATATAGATATATTTTGTAAGGCATGAAGTTTCATTGCACATAAACCTGAAACGCATATAGATGAATCACGTGACCAAAGGTACAATGGAACCGTGGGAATGTGCAACAACGGCGTGCATAGTCACTTGTTACGTCGCCTTTGGCAAAAGTGTTATATGCAGTTATGAATAAAGTGATGCTGTGGTTCGCCCACTAAAGTTTACGACAGTAGTACAAGACTCTATTAAAAAGTTATTTGTAACTTATCGTCAACAAAGTTTACGATTTTGTTAAAGTTCAAACGTCTTTGCAGAACAGTATTATGTGAATGCGTGGATGTTGTGTGTGGTCGGGGGACCTTGGCGCAGCTGCCCTAGCATTGGACGGGTTAACGGTCACCAAGACACACCTGAAAGAATGCGGCGGTATCTATTGCCCTAACGCCTACATTGCATCTTGCCTGAAGCAGGGTTGCTGTACATCCTCCTGGATGAGATGATTTAATAGTTTATTAAAAATCATCGCATATGAAGACCGACTTGGGCGAAACTTATGGTTGAAGCAAATCAACAACTCACTTGGGTATTGATGTCGCTGGAAAAAAAAACTCAAAACTCTTCCATTTGATATGTTCCTGATAAAGTGCATTTCGGACGGACGGAAAGAAACGAACAGGTGAGGTGACGTTTTGCTAGTAATACTCACCGATACTGCAACCTAAATACAAATTGACAACGATTCAAACCCTGTGGTGAAATGTAGAAATACGGTAGAAAAAGTCTTCAACTCCAGGAAAATTATACGTTTTTATATACTCTGTGTCCTGTGGAAGTGAAAGATATAAAACTGAAGGTGTCATTTTGAGGGGTAATCCCAACACTTCTACATGCACACTGGGTGTTTTATAGCTTAGAGATAATCACTACGTGAGAAATGACACTTGCGCAAATTAGATCCACTGCATTTTCCTGAGAGGCATTAAAATATTTTGTACTAATTTCATCCAATATGCCTATTTGAGGGAAAACTATGCTACAATGCATTTTGCGAAAACAGAATAAAAAAGAAACAAAAACTGAAATTTTGAACGAATAATATGGTTTCCAAATGTTTAAAGCAAGATAGACAATGTTAAAATAAAGTAATCATCGGGCAATCTCTATATTTTCACACGTCAAAATGTGGAAATTGTCTTTCAATTTTTCATATTTTGGAATGGTCATGAAATCTTCAATTTTCTATCAGATAGATTGAAGAGTACTCAAGTCTTAATTACATCAAAAGTACATTTAAAATTTACATTATCAGTAAATATACTTAATGCATCTTATACGTGTTGCCTCACAATCGGACACATTTCTGAATTTTTGACGTACGATTTCTCATTAGCCCAACTCGTTTTCTTAACCCTTATTCTGAATATATATATATTATAATATCTAGTGTGAATTTTTTTATATCTGTGTATGCCAGTGGCAATAATTCATGTATATATATATATATATATATATATATATATATGTGTGTGTGTGTATATATATATATATATATATATATATATATATATATATATATATATATATATGATGCATCTCGACAATAAAATGCACTGTCACTGTGCTGTGAAACATCATGGGTGTTTTTCCAAGGGTTGTTGATTTTTGACAGAAACATATATATATATATATATATATATATATATATATATATATATATATATATATATATATATATATATATATATATAAATCCATGTACAGCAACTGTATGCGCATAAATATCATTCAATCATTCATTGTATTTATTCTTCCAAGAATTTCAATGTGGCATGTTACACAAAATATTTCCTCACTTATTTAAGTTCTTAAATTGAAAATTATGTGACCATTATGAATATTATTTTTTAATCTCAACGTCAAATGCCTTGAAAGGTTAAAAGCGCTATACTGGCAGTGAAAGATTGTAAATGTAGCAATATTGTGCAAAAAAGAATGTTTAAAAGTATTCTTTCATGCAGTAAGATTATATTGTACTTTATTCCACACAAAAAAAATTGAATAAATACATAATCATCTAATGGAAGATTCCATATTGAATATTTTGTGGAGGGCCCGTGCGAATTGCACATGAATTTATTCAGTGAATCTTCCCTACCTAGCATAAAACTGATTTAAAATTGAGCAATTTAAGTTCCCCGGCCTTTGCAAAATGTGCCAAGAGGCCAGGCGATACTTGACCTAAGTTTGAATCACACTAAAGGTTCAGGGGTATTTCAATAAAATAAATGAAATTCCACATCAACTCTGCAATACAAATTTTATAACTGAACAATTATCACATTCCTGCTTCCTCAATAGGCTCCTAATACCATAACAACTATTTTGACAGCATATATACACAAATCACTAAACAAGTTATGCCAATTAGCCCTCGTCATCAGATGTAAACTCAAGAACATTACGCTCTGTTTCTGTTAAATAAAAATATATTAACAGCAAAGTTTGTGCGGTGCGTAGGAAAGACAACTTTTAACGGACTTTAAGGTGAACTTCCATACAGAAAAGGCAGAAGTGTGTTTTTGTTTTTGTTTTTTGACTGTTTGATTTTTCTTTTTGTTTTCCTTTTTTTAATTTTGTTATCTTAGTTGGCTTATTTTAACGAATCGTTCAAATCGAAAACATACAGCCAAGGAAGCATACACACATAGTCTCATCTCTAGCATCGTTGATATTAGAGTTGTAACAATTGAAAAAATGTGTGGTTTTCTCACCAGAACGTTAACTGTACCAATTTAAAAACAGTAACGCTTTTCAAAGTACAGTGCAACAGTGGAACGTCCAAAGTTGTGCCGCGATATAGAAAACAGAAATACACAAGACCCAGACACTGACATTTGGTAAGATATTCGTCACCTCAGTTACACTTGAAACGTTACTCCCAGTGTCATGTGCCGGAGGATCTCTCGATAAGTCAATTTAGCTCATGAAGGGGCAGCCATTATTTTGCCCCATGCAACATTAGACATAAATGGAAAACACGGGGATCAGTTGTTCTATGTACATCCGTACGCCAAACGTTGAAAAGATTTGTCGTTCAATTTCGGAAAGTTGGATAGGGTAAAAAGGCACCGGTGTCACTATAAGATGTACATGTAAGTGCTATCATGATATAGTAATGTTTCTGTGGCCTCACACAGTACTCGTTGATTTATCCACGAAGGCTGCAGACGTTGATGATGCATCTCGACAATAAAATGCACTGTCACTGTGCTGTGAAACATCATGGGTGTTTTTCCAAGGGTTGTTGACTGTAAGATTCACTTCATCGATGTAGTGTCTCCTGAGCGATACAATGTCAGAATATAAATTAGCAAACTGTAGCCAGGTGGATACGGGCGCTAAAACATTTATCCGCAAATCTGATGATTTTTTTTAGCAAGAACTGCTCATGGAATTGATATGTGTAAGCTTTGAAGTGACGAATTTTCTAGGATGAAGTGCACATTGAATTGATGTTCGTGTAGCCTCTTTGGTGTAAGCTTTGAAATGCTGGCAGGCAGTGTGATGTGTGTCGTTGTGACACACCTGGACAAATAGCATAATGGCCGCCGACTGGGCAATGGACACACAACTGTACATTTTTGTGTGGAAGGACGTGCAATTAACTTGACAATAGAGTGACAACCATGCTCCAACAAGAATCACCCTCGACTTGATCGTTTTGTTGTATGAAGTAAACTTGTGCACTACATTCCTACATATCATCATTCTTCACCACCCTATGATCCATCGGTGGTTACTGATTATTTCCCTCTTCAACAGGTCGCAAAGCACAAGAAGAAGAAAGGTCTCATCTAACTTGACTTGGCAAAATGGAAATGGTATTTTTTGAAATTAGCTGATGCTTTGCCAACACGAACACGTTATCAATATGAAACTAAACAAAAAACCAGCCTTTAAAAACACCCAAACGAAAACAAAACAAATTTTTCATGATCATATGGTTTTTCTAACTCTCGAGTATGTTGACGTGCACATATTTGCCTGTATATGATATCAGTTCGCAGCTCTTGGCTATGGCACAGCGGGCACTGGCCATTTAGCCAGGTATCATCTTTGCAAACTCTGACTATATCACCATATGTAGTATACCATTAGTGGAAGTGAATTCCTCACATGCAGATTTTCTTGCTATAAGCTTAACCTGATTGTTCAGATGTCAAACATGTCATGCTTTTGTTCCAATTTTGTTATTAATGTAGTATTCTGCTTCTCCACATGTGTTATATTTCATTGTTTTACTGGATCTTATCACAAGAATTCTTTAATTGCAGTAGAATCTTGCAGGCATGTTTGTCACCCTTTACAAAATATACAGAAAAATCAGGCCAAATGTACCAGATACACAACATACATGTCACATATACGTTTGAAACGAAAATGACGAAAGAAAAGGGCACCTTGTTCCTCCACTTTAAGAGTGAATTTGCACACATTTAATGTGTTTCATAGTGCCTAGCTGATCGAACATTGATTTCTATTGCTAATGTTTGCAGTGAATAAATTCTCAATAAAGTTTGCCAAGTGACGATTATTCTTTGAAGTTATGTATACATGGTGGTTATAATTGGAACGGGAAAGATGTGCAAACGATTAGACCATAAAAAATATTTTAGCAGATAAATCGCCGTTGACACATGATATTTTTGCAGATATCCAGAGACAAAGAAAGTAAAAAAAACAGCATCTAACACAATAATAGAACAAACACACACTCATATATGTACATATATATATATATATATATATATATATATATATATATATATATATACATACATATACATATCTATATATATGCACAAGCTAACACACACACACATATAGATATATATATATATATGTGTGTGTGTGTGTTTTAGCTTGTGCTTATATATATGTATATATTTATACACATATATATATAAGCACAAGCTAACACACACACACACATATATATATATATATATCACAACAGACAGTATATATATAAATGATTTAGAAACATCATGATTCTAGTCTGATTTTACGACCCTGGGTATAAATAGATAGTTTTGGTCAATAAATTACAAAATGATTCATTTTAATCGCAATCTTTTAGCTTGGCATGTACTATTTCTATATATCATATAGGTATGATACATAGGTTCTATTTTAAGTGGTATTTTGCACTTAAAGAGTAAAATCCCTATTGGTTTGGTGTCCTACATTAAGTTTTGGCTACTTCACCTAATCATAGATTCCAAATATTGTACATAATGATTGATCGACTGCTGTCACATAATATTGATATACATTCCAATAACAGAATTGTTTTGTTAATACTACTCCAAAATAGCAACTTGTTGTACACTTTTAATTGACTGGGTACTTTTGCCAGCGCCACGGACTAGCTGGAAACAAGTTCGGAATGTCCCAGCTTTATTAAAGTCTTTTATTGTATCAATTAAGTGATCATTACAAATTGAAAATGGAAAAGGTGTTCTTGTTGGAACTAGCTAGGTAATTGGTCGGACGGACATCTGAGAAGCTGAAGCGGCCCTCTGTGCGACAAGTTTAACCCTATAACTGTCACATGAATATTGCAAGTGCATGCCCAAATTCTGGTGGAGATGTTACAGTAATTGATTAGCCTATAATATTTTGATTCAGGGCCAGTTACTTTTTAAATATGCCAGCATATTAATGTATTATTGGTTAGTGTCATTTGCCAGCAAAATACTGGAATTAAACAACCGATTATTGTTCTAATATGTGCGCAGGCCGTTGTCTTTTTAGTCAGTGTAATTTGTCAGAAAAATATCACGATTAAGCAGTCACTTTCTGTTTGAATGTGCTGGTAGGTTATTGTATTATCAATCAGTGCAATTTGTCAGAAAAAAAAACTGTCATTAAGCAATTAGTTACTGTTTAAATATGCTAGTAGGCTATTATATTATCAGTCAGTATAATTTGTCAGTAAAATACTGTGATTAGGGAGTCAGTTACTGTTCATACATTCCATTACGGTATTGTATTGGTATAATTCCCCCGATGATAAGTTACTGGTATTAAACTAACCGTTATACAATATACTTTTAGGAGGAAACTGTATATGTAGACTAAATGCTGACGGCAATTCATGGAAACACCTGATTTTTTACTGCTTTGTTTATAAACAATAAATTGGTTGTCTCGCATTCTTATTCAATATTGTTCACAATGTGGACTTTAAATCGGGCATCATAGATGCTTTCTAGACACCTTTATCGAGAAGAGTTTAATTAAACACGAACCTTTATACTGCATGGGAATTGCCCGTTTAAGCATTAAGCATACATTTCAATTCCCAGATTTAAAACTTATCCACGAGTTTGAAGAATGAATTTGTTTCCTATATCTTTTGCCCCCTTTCGATAGTCACAGGCTGGCCTGTTTTAAATATTTACGTATGTCTTTTTATCAATCGTATTTTTGGAAGAATGTACTTTTGGGTGTAACATTTCTTACCACACAATTGTACGTTTATGTGTAACATGATTCGCATGATATACATTATAATATGTAAAAGTCACATACAGTAACCTATTTCTGATGATCACACGTTCTCGTAGCGTGCAAAATTGCACCAAATAGACTTAAATGAACCCATGTGCTACATGGCTTCTGAATTTTGGATGGCTTTAGATCATCACTCTTTGATTTCCGGTGCGTTCTGGGTGGCTTGAAATTAGGCCTCTTTAATTGCCAAAACAGATACTTTCAACTATTCATGCCTGAAGAAATCGTATATTCAGCAAACATGCCTGGTACGAGTCACTCTAAACCTACGTAACCACGCCTAATTTACACGGTTAATGTATATCAAAAACAGAACAATTTTCAATTAAAACCACTCAAGCGGAAAATCCTGCCCACGTAGATGCACGTAAATTTGGCCATAATCACGGCATCCTGGCTTGAACCACGGGTACGGAATTAGATCCATCCTCATTCCGTACCCTAACTTGAACGAACATTGTCAGAATTTTGCACTAAACTGATATATGTTATTCGTTTAAACTATTATGAGCAGATATTGTGAAAAGTTTGGCGCTTTACTGTTATATGCTATGAGTCCTAAATGTTAGAAATTCTGTATTTATACTTTATGTGCCACTTGCGTGCATATAGACGGACCTCACATCTAAACAGGGCTACATTGTTGTCATGTGTGATACTACTGGTCACTTGTGCGGTCATTTTTTATCATGATCCTGAGGATATAGTCTGGATGACATATCATCAATAGCGAACCGCTGCACCGAGCAGGTCAGAAGAGACAAACGCCTGTCTGGAGTAACTTAGTGTGAACAAAAAAATGTATATCAGAATGATTAACCATTGGTATAGACCAGTATCAGAGGCGATGTCGATGCGAATAAAATATACGTAAAAGCGCTTCGTCAAGCATAATTTCACGGAATATACATATTTACTCAAACGTATCATATTTCTTCGTCAGATTCATTTGAAACATGTTTTGTTATCTAAAAGTCCGACTATCTTTTAAAAATACCATTGTTTTGAACAATGTGCCTGTTTCAGTGAAACAAAAGATCACAGCGTTTGGTTTGTTTCCTGGGGACATGACCGACTTGTACAGGTTGATTGCCTGAGGGGTTAGCCGGAGTGCTCCATCCTTTTGGTACGGCCCCCCTGATTAAATTCTATACATATACTTTTGGCACCAATAAATATGAACTTGATGCCATCTTCAGAGTTAATGCTTCCTCGGAGGAACTGAAGGGCACCTCTTTGCATTTACAACACGTTTCCTTGGACGTTACTCTGCTCATTTAAATAAAGATACCGGGATCTGGGTTCTGAAGTTTAAATTTTACATTGTTTATAATCCATATTTTAGTCTTACTTTCTGTTTGTCTAGATGCTTGAGAAGTGGGATCTTTTCGCAAACCAAAGGAACCAGGAAAGATTTCTCATGGGAACTACCCGCGGAAAACTACAACGGATCGCTCCAGGCATACACGGCTACTTTACACATCATGGTCCAGTGCTATCTAATTTACATAGCGGTGTCACGGTAATGATCATCCCTCAGGACTCACTTGTTGACCAAACTTCAGATGTTTGATGGTAATAAGTAGCCGTACATCTGAGTAAGCAAGAGTAGTTGGATGCAGGAGGGCAAGGGTTAGTACGTGTAACCATCTGGACACAAGTATGAGTGGCTTCCACTTTTTGAATGCTTTTGTTTTCTTAATTTTGTCTCTTTACTGAGTCGGGTGGACTGCTGATTTTTGGGGTATTTTAGAAAGCATTCACCAGTATATTTCTTACTTTTTTATAATTTGGAGCTCATTTTGGGCATTTTGGAATTATAGTTGGAAAGAGTGTTAGTAAAGATGACACAAGCACACTTCATTTACTTTATTAGTTTCATCGTTGTTGTAACTGTTGTTAGATTAGGTAGCAAACTATTAAGTTTGAAATACAGAATTTAATGAAAGCTGGCGATATGTTATTAGGAAGACTGATGTAAATATTGAATGGAGGTATTTAATCGTTACTGCAGGTTCTATGTAAGTTGATATAGTCCCACAGTACATCTTAAAACTCGGGACTATATCGATTTACGTGTAGTCTGCGGGACAGCTTCACGGTACCAGATCGAGACCGATTGGGTGCGCATAGGTGAGAAATCATTGAGTTCGTAGAGCAAATAGGAAGAGAAGTGACCTTCCAATGTTACTCTTAACAACGTGACCGTGGTCTGTAAGTTAACGTAGTCCAAAGTTTGTTTGAAACCTGCGATTACGCTAACTTGCGGGTCAAGGTCACCAAGTTCATCTGTAAGCAGAACACGTTCATAGTCTAACTTTTTATTGTCTCATTAAGCAAAGTATTTAAAACGACCAGAGGCATCTTAGACTACCAGTTGCTGACACAGTTTGACTGAAGACACTTGGAAGAGAAACGGTCTCTGGTAATGATGTCACAATTGACTGCAAGGGTTCCTGGATGTTGCAGTCAGTGTTGACATCATCGACAGAGGGCGCTCTGGCATCTGATTCCAACCCCAGAAATAGTTTTCATAATTGTAGCAGAAAGCTATTTTGAGTGACAAATCTACGCATATTTAAATATGCCAGCACTGGGCTGTATTCAGCAGTTTACAAGTCTTTACTCCATCTTTATATGATGTGTTTGTCATTTCAACATGTCTTGATGAGCGTACTTTTTGGACCGCCTCACTTTGCATATGGATTGAAATGGTGAGTAAAATTCCATTTTATGCTATACATTGTTGTAATAACACGGGTGCTGGACGCACTTAATCGCGTGTTTTGGGATTCTACAGTTCTTTGAGTTTTAGCTTTATAACTAAATGTATAACAATATAAAATTAAGGACTGTTTCTGCTCGTGGCTGGTTTAAAATTATTTTTGCAGCGTTGTTCCCGGATACAGAGGGATTTTGGACTTTCTTTGCATTGGAAAGATTGAGGGCAGTTACATGTAGGAGACGCATTAATAATTCTCACACTATTAACCAAATATCAAAATAGATTTTTGCAACGTAACTCAAGACAACTCAGACACCAGAACAGCTGCACTGGTATACAGAAAACACACACATAAAAAACACCAGTTGCTATTATCCAAGCAGAGCCTTTGCTCTGCACAAATATAAAACAGCGCGGGGAAGTGTGTCATTGAACATAAATCTGTCCAGCTTCACTGGAGAGTAGATATTTAATTTGTTACCTCTTGTTGTTGTATCGAGCTGGACAAAGGCCAGCAACACTACGGTACGTTTCGTGTAAGTTAACCTTAGTCCCAGGGTTCAGTAACTATCCCGGGCCTACGTTAACTTATTTGAAAGGCTACCAAAAAAACTACTGGAATGGGCATATGGATACACGTGCGTTGTGAGATTTGTACCAATGGACGGATTATTTTAAATCAGTTAACTAGCCTATATATTCAGATTTCGTTGCACTCATTTTAAACTTATAGTAATTAATGATACAGACGGTTTACTTAAAATCACGTTATTGTTGTGCTAAGTTGTGTGCTGTATCACAGCAATCGCTGTATATTTGAAAGGATACTTTATTAAGACACACACACACATATATATATAATTATTTTTATTATATGTATTATGTATAGTATATATATATATTATGTATAGTATATATATATATAGTATATTATCCTACTATTTTCTAATGCGTAACATACTCATGATGTGTTGCGGACTTGTGTACATGCATGTTAGATTTATCAATCAGCCAAGCGGTTGGTTACCAGACTCTACGTCATCAATTGAATCTATTGTATATGTTACTTTCATAATGATGCATTTTGACGATGGACCCATCTCGGTTGTAACTGTTTGTAAGAAGTGTATGTTTCACATCTTGAAATAAATCATGATAATTCGTTTACCGGCGTTGCTTTGTTAGTTTATCCATTCGAAATTAATATTGCGATTACTTATGAAGAAATAACTGCAAATATTCCTATAGGAGAGGAGGGCATTTCACTCTATTTATGTTCCCTTAGATGCTGTATATTGGAGGGCAATGTATTTTACCAAACAAAAAAAAGTTAAATGCTGTATATAGGAGGTCAATGCATTTTACCAAAAAATTCCCTTAAATGTTGTGTAAACAAGTTGATAACACGATAATAGCAAGGTATTGAATGTCTTGTGTTTTTGACAGCGGGATATTCAAATGGAGCCCGAAACCAACCTACTTAGTTTTCTTAAGGCTAGCCACGTGTGCCATAGACTTATTTTGATTCAACATCTGACAGTAAATCTTACTCTTTTGTTGACCATAGACGATGGCAACTTTCCCTTAATATGTGAAATAATTGAAAAACACGAGCGTTGTGTTCGGTCTACTGGTAAATAGGACTAGCTGTTGGATGTAAAACTAGCATACAGCTTTACCATTCGATGTTTAAACAACGAACTTTTCTTGATTTTCCCAATATATTATCTAAGTATTATGCAAGGAGTCATTAAATATTAATGTTAAGTCTCGCTGAATATACAATACCCATTACGCATACAGTCCTAAAAATTTCACTTCCACTCTTTGCAAAACGTGCATATTGTGTTGTATAAGATACCTGGGTCATTATACATATGTGTGTTTGGCAGTCTGCACTTCATTAATACAGCAGTAAACTTGTTTTGCTTTGTCACTTCATTTTTAGTGTCACAGACTTTTAAGAAAGAAACCAGCACTCCAAATACATTATCTACAAGGATGGTTTTATGGCTCTATCGTAGCGTTATGTAGGTTTTATCCCATTAATGGCCGGTCATTGTTTTGCCGCAGGTAAATCAGCAAAATGTGAAGCATTGGTTACCTTGTGTTCTGAAACAAAGGCAAACTATTCTCAGTTTAAACATATTTCACCTGCAATGCGATTCGGGAGAAAGCAAAGTCTGTGTTAACCCTTATCGCGCGTAATGAGTATTGTATAAAGCTGTTCTTATGAAATAAAATCATGAAGTTAGCTACTTCCCTCCAAAACTCGATGAAGAGGTCTCATAAAGAGAAGCTTTTTCAAACCTGACCCAGTATTCTGATTTCTGGAGACACGCCTATAAGTGATATTAAATCAGTTGTCCAAAAGCTTTAATTGGAGACAGTCGGTTTTTGAAACGTTTAATCTAATATTGTAGCATTTAACTTAATTCCAAAAACGGATACAGTAGAAACTCATATTTGATACTGATCCAAGAAGCCTCATCTGCACCTCCAAATGCCAACAAACTTTTACCTGTCCACTAACCCAGGTTTTCATCGAGTCATCGACCCTCCACTCTCACGCCCACCCCTTTTCTGGGAGTGGAGGTGGGGAACCAATGACATGCCTATCACCAGTCCCAATTATGCGTTTTTGACTCAGCACATTAGTATTCTGCGCATATAAATACGCCCTGAGTGGATCCATGTCAGTTGTGTTTTTGGTCTCCTTTCGGCTTCAGTTACTCAACGGGCGCCACGTCCCTAACGGACTATGGCCTTGTATCTGGCTGCAAATGAATGCAGCTGACAAGTACTCTTGCGGAACTAATCAGTGCCTTAATATTCATATTGTTGGGAAATGTTCCATACCTTGTGTAATATCTGAATGTGTCCAGAAAAGGTCCAATACAGGTTAGATACCTCCACACGCCGGTACATTTTCAAAATCTTCGGAGCAGCAGGGCTGTGGTATCCATCTAGGTCTATTCCCACCCGAATTTTATTTTATAGGTCCACTCCCAATAAGGGACACATTAAGTTTTCGGGTTCCCCGTCCGCCCGTGGTTTCGTCTGTCCACATGTGAACATGATATCCTCAGACTCACTGACCACTTGAAACTAAAATTTCCAGTCTTTCATGACTGCTGCTGGTGCAGTTATCACAGGCCTTGTCGGATGGACAGCCATCAGACCGGTTCAGTATTTTTGACGTCTTGCCTGCTTATCTGACCCTGATACGTTTATAAGTTTCGCCTCGTGTCTTGCCACTCCATGCCTCTCAAAGCTGTAAAGTCTTATAATCAAACACGCTAATTTATTATTTTTAAGTAAGGAGTAATAGATTTTGGATCATTAACCACATACCAGTTACTCCTGATTTATTTTACATTTATTTTCATGTGAGCAAAGATATCCCCAAGATGTAGTTTTAATGAAATCAGATCACAACTTTATCTGTTAACCGCCTTAAAAAGATTGGAGCTCACTCTACCCTATGTCATAATAATTATTAAAGTCCGTTTGAAATTGTATTATTTCTACGGCACATACAGCTATTGTTCGTTTGGGAAGAGACTACACGGAGCGGTGTATACACTTGTAAGTCTGGTCTAACAGGGAAAACAAGATGTCACGGAGGCTATATATAAATAATTCTCATGGTGAAGACACTATATATATATATATATATATATATATATATATATATATATATATATATATATATATATATATAATTTGACTTCTGAAATAATCAAACTTTGGTGGAAGTTCTACCCTTTAAGATGGATACATAAGTTAACATTTTATGGGGTACGTGGAAAGGACTATTAAAAAGTGCACTCGTCCTCTTCTCTGGGTTTTTTTCTACTCTTTGAGAGGTTTCCTAAATAGAGATTTTTTTCTTTAACATTTTACAATACTTTAGCATTAGTTTTATCAATAATACATGGGATCGTCTGACTTTTATGTTGCAAGTTTCCTGCCTGTGCAAAGGGGCAAGTTTCCTGCCTGTGCAAAGGGGCAAGTTTCCTGCCTATGCAAAGGGCCAGTAGCAGGTGTCAATGATTTTGTTATGCCTTCTCACTATTCTTAGCTCATCCCGACAGGTGCCATTGAGATGGCTGGCGGAGAATGCGAACAACACGTGGTATTGTCAGCTAATTGTAAGACACTTCCTTACATAAGGACCGCCATACTCGACGGTGTGTCCTGGGGCGTTTTGACATTAGATTGTGTTTTCGATCAACTCCTATTGTCAAACCCTTGATCCTTGTCTTGTTCGATATGTGGTTATATTTATATTTCTGCGATGTGCATTGTACAATGTGGACAAAACTACAACAGACGAACGTGTCAATGTTATATAAAAAAAATAAACTTAATCACTGAAGTGCTCTTCTTGTTTTCTTCTTGTTTTCTTTGGAAACATGAATTCATGTTTTTGAGAAACATTCACCAGTTTGTTCTTTGTGCAAAGCCTTATATATTGAAATATTACGCTTGGTTGTGTTAGAGAGGATATGTAAAGATAACCATTTTGGTTGTTAATTTTGCACAATTAATTCTGCCATCTTATTTCTATCAAAACGAACTGCGATTGTGATCCACAGACCTTGATAGCATTAAGACCACTACATGCAGCCATATATTTTTTTGCTTAAGTTTCAGATGGGATGAATAACAGTGACTG
>OZ026612.1:43549676-43576176 GCA_964020975.1 Hermodice carunculata | reverse complement strand
TTGCTAAGACCAAATTTGTATACCCAATGTTTATTTCTTTATATTCAGGCCTTTTGGCATCATAAAAATGCAACATTCAAATTTTGTATTATAATAGGGCTGCTGATTTAGATCTAAAGCGAACACCATATACTCTGATAGGTAAAATATTTTTGCCTGTGGGCGGTTTCTCGTTGAGTTTATGCGAGGCCTGTACGACAACCTGCACGTGTTGATGTATGCTGCCTGCTTGCAGGGTATATCTTTTTGCTTTCCATATGAGTCCGTACTTAAATCACATTTTAAACTTGAAACAATGTTCTCTGTTACTTTATATCCATGCCATGTATAAGCTTTTTTCCACCGGTATCTTAAAGTTCGAGCTCAACAGTGTTTCTGCATTAGTTTAGTTTTATGAAAACACAATGTGTCTTGCAGCGTTGACAACTTAACCAGGCTGTTATCTTTGTACTTTTGACTTTGCATTCCATTGAACCCTTAATACCCAAAATCATGCCTAGTGGTTCATTTTAGAGCAGTTGTAAATTTTATATTTGCATACTTTGAACTGACTGTATCCTTGTCTTGAGTTGTGTTTTCCAGATGGAAAACGTAACTACTGTCCTCTGTATCTGTGGGTTGATTAGAAAATATGCAAACACATATTGTCAGTTTTACGTTTGGATCGATAGACATGTATTCGACATGTTGCTTTCTTGTTGGAATTAATATTTTTCAACATGAGCCAGGACTCTGAAGTGGGAAGGGTATTTATCGTTAGGTATCACAGATACCATACATTGAAAGAAAGGCACGTGACGAAGTGTTAACTTGGAATACCTAAAGCCGTGTACACAATATAACAGTTTCAGTGCCAACTGCGACTCAACTGGAACTGCTTAAACGGAACTGCTCTGAAATAAAATAAGGTTGCGAGATTCATGTTCCTCGTAAACAGACCTTTCATTGAAGTAGCAACATATCTGTAGTTACAAAGAATATAATAGTCAGGCCAACAGCTTTCCTCGGCGTGCTGTAGATGCATTGCTCCCAAAGAGTGCCGAGGAAGGCTGTTGACTTGGTCCAAACTGTGGCACTGAAAGAGTTAAATGTGGGACCATTTTGATATGGTTACTTTGACGAGAAAAAAACATTTTGGCTAGCACTTTCGTTTAGCTTTGCTTGTTAAATTTGTTCAGTTTTATAGAACATTATTAATTGGCACCAACCATGCTGCAGCAATTAAAAGACATCGACAAGCATTTCGTTTAGCAGGCAATAATTTCTCCACCCACCGACCCAAATTTTAATAACCACGATTACGACAGACATCCGTTTAAAGTGAAACAGCCGCGCAATAATATTAAGGATGTAGCATTAACTAATGTTTCACAACATTTAAAAGTTTGCAGGGAAGCATTTTGGAAAAAAGGGAATTAAATCTTGTTTATTGAGCAATCACTAAATGTTCGGGCTGGCAAATGTTGCATTTTCCACTATAACATAGAAAGAGTAAAAAGTTATAATGCTTGAGGTCTTCAAATATTTTGTCTGTACGTGCTTTATCATATTAAAGACGCATATTAAAAGTGTGCCGTAAATAAAATCTGTTTAATTGTATACAAAAAGGATAATGGTTGTCAGAATTTAGTCCCTTTTTCATTATCTTTATTGTGGAGTGACTCCATGCAGGCAGGGAAAGAGGAGTCGCGAAAATTGTTGCAAGTGGCACACAGAAAAATTTAATTTGAAGAATAAAATACACTTGTTTTGGGGATGGTTTGAAAAGAATTAGTGAAATTACAATAACTTGAAAGTTCCTTTTTTACGTAAAGTCTGTTACTAGATGTCACCAAACTGATGGGCTATAACGAGTAACATTTGAAAGAAACCCTTTAATTTGTTGGTGATTTATATATATATATATATATATATATATATATATATATATATATATATATATATATATATATATATATATATATATATATATATATATATATGAGCCATTGTCAGAATAAGCTGAATGGAATTACAATACCCTTTGCTGGGGTGACCGAGTGATAAAACCGTTTCTAGCAGTTTATTATGACAAATGAAATAAGAACTCGAGGAAGCTGAACAGGCGATGAATATAGTTGCCCTGGAGTCGGATATAGGTGCATTTTACGACATAGTCACGTGTCGGACATCCAACGGCATAGCGGAAATCTCGTCTAAAGTAGCAGACTTCAAAGATGAACTGATGGTTGCCACGTGATTGACACTTTGCCCCTGCCGCAAAAACAGACAAAATGTCCCATGTTGAATACCCAGGCAACCTGCCAGCCAGTTCTGTCATGAACTTTGTGGGTTGAGGGACGCAGAAAACCGGTTTAAAACGGTGATCAAAACGAGGTGAAATAGATCAATCATGGGACACGGAACTGTTTCATTTCACAAACATTGTAACTGCCACATAGGCCTATAACAGACTGTATTTAACCAGGTGCTGCTGTTGCTTGCCGTGATTATATTTATGATGACGCTTACATATACTTGAGTATACAATTTTATCATCAGGGATCAAAATCCTGTCATGGTGACCAATTCATCTTCGTTCGCCAAAACGTGACAAAATGTGTAACGTTAACCTGACTTACAATGACGAAAAAGTTGAACTTTCCGTTTATATTGAATGTGTTCATTCGCCAAAGGTATATTTCATTCCAAATATAGTCTTTAAAGCTTGAATGCTAAGGAGAACGAAAAGTGCGACAATGGAAACATAGGCATAATATATACCAGTCATGTAGCCTGCTTTCAGACAAACTACGGTCTGGTGACTTTAAGACAGAGCCTGCTTTGGCGACATGCGGGTGAATGGTCTGCATACCAAATGTCTGAGTAATTGAACAGCCAAAGAAATATGATTGCCACGTTCATGATACCGCCCTATAAAAACAGGGAGGGTTCACCTCCCCATACGCAATAATCTTTTGCCAAGACTAAGTAACTGGTGCAAATGTTTGTCACTCATATATCTTACACGTAAATGGCCCCAGAAATGTAACATTCACTCAGGCCACAAAGTGCAAAATAAATGACATATTCAGTAACGCCCCATTTTAGCATTTAATTATTGACTAGTCAAAACTATTTCATAGTCAAGGCACTTTTA
This sequence comes from Hermodice carunculata, assembly GCA_964020975.1. Classification (NCBI taxonomy): domain Eukaryota; kingdom Metazoa; phylum Annelida; class Polychaeta; order Eunicida; family Amphinomidae; genus Hermodice; species Hermodice carunculata. Next base: position 43,573,037 of record OZ026612.1, on the reverse strand, counting down.
ATTTCTTGATTACGCAGATGAAAATCTTTACATGAGTGCATATGCTGGCGTAAAAAAGTGTAATGTAATTGGCATATTCTCTGTATACATAATTTATTTTCATCGCCCCAATCCATTGAAAAGCGGTGTCACCCGAATTTCGCCGCAATCATTTACATATAACTGAAATTCTACAGTCGCTCATATATGCAAACATATGCTGATTAACTGACTCATTAGCACTCCTTATATAACAATGAGAAAAACATGTAAATATGTTGAAATAATACCTTTATTCGGACCTTTTGTTGCCAATATTGGACATGTCAGAAAGTTGACATGTTCATGTACATTACCCGTGTGATTGGCTGTTTGTTATTCCCTTAAAAATAATAATGATACAGTTAGTTCCTTTTTATCAATAAAAATCATAACTACGTGTTAACATGTACTTCATACACATGTACGTACGTATTGACTTCATAGTTTTACGCCTCATTCTCGTTCTTCAAGAATCAATGATCGCATTATCAGTCGATAATGAAAGCGGGAAGCACCACTTTTTCCAGTAAAGGTTTGCTCAAGCAATGTTTTATGCAGTAGCTCAAATTCAATGTTTATATGTTTTGAATGCGTCTTTCAAAGTGGTTCGTTCGTTTTAGAGCCATCTGATCAAATACAATTGACAACTGTATTTTTCGTATGGAAAAATTGGAAAACTAACTTGCCAAATCATGTAATTAGAATGGATTTAATGACTTTCTGTGGGAAATTGCCCAGGGACGTGTGGGAAATCTGAGCCTGAAGCTATTGCTCCCTGCGATTTATCGGTTCGGTCATAAATGTTGCGGTCATGGGTAAAGCGAAGCCACGAATCGCAATCTAAATGAACCTTTTCTTTTTTTTTTTAAATCGGCACCTGATGTGGTCATTCTGAGGTCAGTTTTTCCATATCTGATGTAACAGCTGTTGTCAGTCAATGTCAACCACACAACGTTGCAACTTGATCATTAAATTAAATTAACGCTTGCAATATGATGAATGAAACACCATCAGTTATTTCTTATACACCAACAGAGTCCTGCATCCGTTCAGAGTCCCCTTAATAAGACTAAGGTCACCATTGCTTTGCCCAAATAAGCAGCGACTCGACTATTAATAAAGACTTTGATATATGAAGTCTCTCAGAGGGTGCTGCAATTACAGTTGCACACTCTGCGACGAGCACAATACTTAACGGAAAAACATCCACACTCCTTTCACCAACTGTGCCGTGTTGCAAGAAATATTGAAATCATGGTATTGCTAGACCTGGTAAGAAGACAAATGGCTGGAGATTCTGGAAAAGTGACCTTTGAGGACAGCCCCTCCCCCCCCCCCCCCCCCCAAAAAAAATAATAATCAGACTTTCGATTACATGCTGTGAATTGTGCCAGATCGATGTCTTATGGTACATGTATATTATCTGTTTTCTAGGTAAACCATAGCCAATTCCATCCTTCCCGAAGACCAAAAATCACGCTTCAGGATGTTCATACGCAATTATTATTATTATTATTATTATTATTATTATTATTATTATTATTATTATTATTATTATTATTATTATTATTATTATTATTATCATTGTCATTATTATTATCATTATCATTATTATTATTATTATTATTATTATTATTATCATTATCATTGTCATTATTATTATCATTATCATTATTATTATTATTATTATTATTATTATTATTATTATTATTATTATTATTATTATTATTATTATTATTATTGTTATTATTATTATTATTATTATTATTATTATTATTATTATTATTATTATTATTATTATTATTATTATTATTATTATTATTATTATTATTCCTGAATTTTCCAAGTTTCCAGTGAAGAAACCGATTCAACATAAATGCTGAACATGTTCAAATCAAAATAGAGTTGCTAGATGTAAAAAATCTTATAAGTCATATACAAAAAAATGATTCTCCGGTGTTAGTCTTAAGAGTTTGAACCAATCTGAAGCACAAAACACAAATTCTTCGTAGTTTTACCATGAAGCAACTGGAGATAAAGCCAGTAATTTAATAGGAGGTCATTATGTGTGGGCAATTATAGGCTGCGTCCCATGCTCATGAGTACAGCAGAAATGTACGAATAACCCTGAAAAACAGACCGGTATAATAGTCTATAAAGTCATACTTTTGATAACAGACTTGCATAATAGAAAAAAAAATCATGTAGTCTGTGAATTTATGTTTTCAGACTGGATCACAGACATTTAGGAAATGACAATCAATATGGCACCATTACAAATAATTAGTGATATTTCAAAGTGATGAGTGATACGATTTTATTTTTTTGCATTAAAATTCATAGATGTCATGTTTTTGCTTAATTTAATTTGTTTATTTATTGCTGCAGATTGCCACAAATGTGACCACATATGTAGGCTGCCGAAAATGTGACCGCATATTATCCAAGCTTTTTTTTGAAACCCCGTGAAAATAATCTTATAAACCAAAAATTGCTCCACAGTGTTTGACATGATAATATAATAATTAAAACTGTTCTTCAATCCTACACTTTAATTGGTTACTGCATGTGGGATTTTACTCCCCCTTACCAGATCCAGATTGTCGGATATGGTAAAGGCATAATAATTGAAGAGATTATTTTGGCAAGAAAGCAATGAGTCAGAAGAGAAAAAATATATGTTACTGACATTCTTTTTTAATAAAGTTCAATCGCCAGTGAAGTAATGAATATGATATGTGTATACTGTATTGTAGGTTTTCCTAAAGTGTGTGGTAATGCTGGCGGGAAACAAAACCGCATTAGCACATGGGCATAAAATGTCCCTCTGTCGGCCATTTGGAATACCAACATCAGCAACTGTGAAGTGGTTTCATCTGTGTCCTGTTCGTTTGGGGTTAGAATCGAATATTTGCGTATTCTTCCTGTAATCTGAAATGAAGAGGCATTTAAAATATCCTGAGGTCTCGACCTCTTTCTAATTCCAAATATATAATACGACATTTGGTGAAATTTGGTTTACAATGTGAGGAAAACCCAAATACGAATTTATAATTTATATTTTTTTTTATTACGGAACCCCCTTTGACATAGGGGCACCATGGATCGGGGTAAGTCCAAGATGCGTCCGTCATTGCTCAAAAGTAAAAGTGTCGTAAACATGGAATTAAATTTTGTTATAAGGCACAAAATGTTAACATCCTTGCATACTTTTAAAATGCGACATATATATATATATATATATATATATATATATATATATATATATATATATATATATATATATATATATACTGACTTTTTTCTTTGTCGTCTTTCTCCAAAGCATGCTTCTAAAGATGGGTAATTGGCATTCTGCTGATTAAGCACAAATAATTTTAGTATTATGACTGATGTATCTCTTAACTTGTTGGCACGTGGTTGGAGTATCTCCCTGGTAGGATATTTATATACAGTTGTTTCGGTAGTTTTGGGAAACATTTGTGTTGTCCTGTGTGTCATGTTAATACTGGTGTGTCGCTCCGTGTCTTCAGATCCCATTGTATCGATATCTTGATGTACCATACGGGTATCCAGTTACAATATGTGCCTTTAAATTTTGAAAACAATTAGTTTAATGTATATGTAAACTAACTGCAGTTACAAGGGAACTTAAATTCAATAGGGCTTCGCGGATATACATGTTTTCCGAAGCATTTATTCAGTTCTTTTGCTGCATTTATTTTATTAACCGATTTTTCTCCATTGTCGGCATATGAGGTATTGTAATGGGGACACAGAAAGAGGAGAATAAAGTCACAATATATTTAGTTCATCTCGAGGTAACAAGGTTTATCATATACAAAAACAAAATACTGGATGCACACACATAATTTTACGTATATCGCTATTTTCACAATTCATTATCCATTATTTTACTGACACTCAGGTTCAGACTTACGCATGCGCATTTCCTTGTAAAACTGTATCTGATTATTTTACCTTTCATAAAGCAGAATTTCGAAGTGTATGGCAAGCAGCGTGTCTGTACAGCATTGTACCAAGAGTGGCAAAGATATCTGTCTTTTGTCTGAGAACTAATTCAGACCAGGTGATTCCATACGACAAGTCAAACTGCTGTATTTATCCTAAAATTAGTTTAGACATTGTGGGATTTCGTTTAAAAAATGCGTGACAACTACATTTTTGAAATACCGTTAAAACAGGCGATTCATCAGCAGCATCACCTAGATGATCGTCATACGGCAATTTTCAATACTAGTGCATAATTTAGAATGAGTTTCCATAGAGAAAACTCATTTCTTTTTCTCTCTGGTGTCCGATTTAAAAAAAAATCTGTAACGGCGAAGGATCATTTCATTGTGCTTGTGAATAGCTTTAGACTGCAACGTATTGTTTCAAAACATACTTGCCCTTAACTCTTTCACTACCCAAATGCAACTTAAGACGAAATGCTGTCCATTCTAGTTAAGACACTGTGTTCATGTGTCTTGTGAAAAGACCTTTCATTCAAGCCCCCAGCGCGCCTATAGTTCCAGATGATATTATGGTCCGGGTCAACACATTTCCTGGGTGCGCTTTGGGCGCAATGCACCCAAAGCGCCCTGAGGACAAGCTGTTGACTCAATGCAAAATGTGGCACTCAAAAAGTTAAAATGTTGAAAACAAAGGCTCGGAAACTCGGCAATGGCTGATGAATATTTCCTCTTTATGAGGCCTACAGTACCAGTTACCCTCCCCCCCCCCCCCCACACACACACTTACCCTGTAGGTGAAGCAATGGCATTAGTGGTACCTTAGCTTACTGTGTACGTGTGTTTTCTAATTCTGCACGTTATGTAATGCTGGGCCCCTGTGGAAGAATATATATCTTAACTAAAAGAGTTAAACAGCTGAAATGTATTGAATAAATTTACTAATTAATAAATTTGGACCATTTTAAAACTTTCAAGTTTGCAAGCTGTCGATAAAAAGCTGTACTAAATACAATACACGTATTCTTAAATGTTTTGCTACTTTTTGAACTGTTGGTCGTATTAAAATTATGCCGGATTCTTGTAGGAAAATACCCATATTGTACTTTGCAATGCACTACACCTAACTTAAATGCTCAGTTTCCATTACCAGACACATACACATCATTTAGCGGACGTAACTGTATGTCTACGTTTGTTAAACCATTTTAAAATTCTGTACAACACTTTATAATTATTCAGTTGATGAAAGTTTCCAGTGTAAATTTTGTTGTCATACAACATTTTATTTTATAATGTTTGGCCTTTTGGGAACAGCTTTTTTCACAGGCTCGTGATGACTTGACGTAGTACATGATTAGTAATGTCAGTCCATACCAGGAAACCTACTAATTGACTCTAACTGTGCCCGGCTGAAAATTATAGGTCTTATAGAATTACAGAATCCTTTGCCATTACAAAAACTTTGCATAACTACTTGACAGCATTAGAAAGTATTGCTAGAATATAAACACCGCAAAAATACCATTCAGAATAGTGGCTAGACGTTTTATATATATATATATATATATATATATATATATATATATATATATAGATAGATAGATAGATAGATAGATAGATAGATAGATAGATAAATAGATAGATAGATAGATAGATAGATAGATAGATAGATAGATAGATAGATAGATAGATAGATAGATAGATAGATAGATAGATAGATAGATAGATAGATAGATAGATAGATGGGCGGGCGGGCGGTCAGATTGACAGACAGACTGATAGACAGACAGACAGACAGATCGATCGATAGATAGATAGATAGATAGATAGATAGATAGATAGATAGATAGATAGATAGATAGATAGATAGATAGATAGATAGATAGATAGATAGATAGATAGATAGATAGATAGATAGATAGATAGATAGATAGATAGATAGATAGATAGATAGATAGATAGATAGATAGATAGATAGATAGATAGCCCCATATACAATCACGAACAAATCTGAAAGGTACAAAATGCCGAACATTGCCATCATGTCTTTAAATGTGTAAATATTATTTTTCAAAAATACGTAGATTTAAAAGATTACTACTAAAACAAGTTTGGAAGTAGGCTTCAAAGGATTATTAAAACTGCATGTTTCTTTGTAATGTTTAAAATACCAATCTGTATAGCAGCAAAATTTGACATATCTTTTCAATTAACTTTTCAAAAATTGTTTGTGCCACATTCACGTGCAAGTGTTCTCTTATTGCATGTACGTCCATCCTAACGTGTATTCTGTTGCTTGCAGCACAAAGTACACACGTAGTACCCATCTGGGCGGTGGATTTTCTTCTCAAGAATAGTGAGGTATTTTCCAGTAATTAATATTTGAGCAACATCCAACGTTAAGCGGTAATTGATGAGAGATGTACGTTTTGGACAGACTTTTCACCGGAAATTGATTTTAAATACAAGAACATTTGCTAATGGGATATAGACGTTTTACCGCATTTCATTTTTAGCACAATGCCGTGCACCAATGGGATAATTCTGCGCCTGCTTGGAAAATAATAGGAGAACGCGGAGGCAGTTGGCAGGTTCTGCATAGCGCTCCCTTTCCTTTCTTAAAGAAACAACCAATATCATATAGCAAATTGTCATTTCTGCACAAGTCCCGATCCCCTATACGTTAATTATATATATATATTATGTGTGTGTGTTCATTATACATGTTTTGTGTCCCTGTTTGTTGTTCCTTTTTACACGTCGTTTTCTTGTATTCTCTAATTGACAGTGACCTTTTCATTTTTCACATATAATAAAAAATATTGTACCAATAGTCTTCCATTCATAAATACATGGTTTCTCACATACAAGGTAAACGCAAGGTGCAGAGTTTGTCGTATACTCGTTGGATATCGTCACAAATTTTAAGAACGACTTAATTTATACGAAATCAAATGCAACAATTAACATCTACAAAGTTTAACCTCAAAACTTACGGGAAAGGGCATTAATGACATAGGAAATTATATTAAGGAAAACATTAAATAAAAAAAGCTTTAAAAAGCTTTTTATACATTCGTTTATCCACGTCATTAAAAGAAAGATCGCCCACATAAAGATTTTTGCTTGATTCAGATCTGATTTGTTTACCATAGAAAATATACCAGCTCTGTGGCCAACACAATTGTTCGCAAGGAACTTACAGTCATTTCTAATATTTAAATAACGTTCATATATTTAGATCTAATAAATTTTAAAAACGAATTTTAAAACGATTCCAATATGTATTGTAAAGGTTCGGTTAGATATGCCCGTGCACCAAAAGAAACCACCAACGTATATCATCTCAGAATGATTTATCGAGGTATATTCATTAAGGTATATTCTTCTCTGCTCTTTATTCTTATTCCTAGCGCTTCTCGTCATACCAAAACCAAAAGTAATTGAGATGTATATCTCAGCAATTTTCCAACATATATCATATCGTCATTGATGGTCTGAAACATTTGCAAAATATATACTTTTGGTTGCATATATTATAACCTCCTGCCCCAATTCATCCCATTACTATCCTCATTTACAAACCGTTGGGTGCGGAATCCGCATTTTTCAAAATGACAGCCAAGTGTCGGTGAGCCGATTGGATATTTTGAAGAGGTAGTATCCAAAATATATGTGCGAATGGGGTTAAGGGAAGGTTAATTGGTCAAATAAATTTAATATACAACATATAATGGGACTTTTCCAAAGCGAACATTACCTGAAAATGTAAATACACCGCAATACAGATATCAGTTGTAGCCAGCGGTGGGCCCCAGAGTAGGGATTTTGTATCAGACACTGAAGTCGCCCTCAGGTTAAGATTTAAGCCTAGTAGGACCCGCCACGACCCCCCGGTGTGTGAAAGATGGAGTTTGGGCGAGAAGATTGCCCCGAGAGTGGATACAGGTCCGAAAGTATCGGCGGATATAAGTGGTAAAAACTTTGAACGACAATAAAAGATGTAGGTTCCCATATTTAATTTATTTTAAATGTGCTGACAAGTGTTGTAAGACCAGTGAGGTCAGTGGAGACCAGTGAGGTCAGTGGAAACCACGAGGTCAGTGGAGAGCAGTGAGGTCAGCTGTCCCTTTTTTTCTGAAGCAATTAAAAAGTCTGGGTGGTTGTCATTTTCCGGAAACTGTATTCATGTGGACCCCATGCGTGATATTCATTTTCTGTTTTTTTCTTAGATTTTCCAGGGCTATCAGACATCCTGGCTATTGGTGCTATAGGCTGCTCAGATTAACCCATAAAATTATGTTCATAAAAATGCCTCCGCTGTATTGATGATTTTAATCATGTGAATAAAGGCACAGCACATTTTGTCCTTTTCTAAGTGTTCTGTGTGGGAAAAAAAGGGGCTGGTTGCTGCTCGTGCAAGTATGCTGATGTAGCAGTGACATCTTTGTCCACTTTAAGGATCAATGTATAAGTACCGCTGGCAAGCCGAGGAATGTGGCAAATGCGAGTTGTACGGGTTGTTCTTCGTACAATTATTTCCCAGACTTCTGGCTTCAGCTGCTCGGGTTAAGTTGTGGTGTTTTTTTTGTTTTTTTTAGATCGTAGGAACAGGGTGTAAAAATAGACTGGCAAAGACACATAGAACTTTATTACAAGACGTTTGACACAGCTGACTGGAACAAGAAGCACACGACAATGTTATTGACTGACTGTTCCTTGAATACTCACTTGAAGCTATTGATTATCTACTTGTTGTGTCCGACAAATCTATACTTAAGTTGCATTCTTTATTCTGCACACAAATCGTTCAGGACAATCCACTTGGATAACACTTTGGTGCTTTCGAAATATTGAAAATTCGGCAAGTGATGTCAGGAAAAATCTATTGATGCGAAACCGTCATGAATAAACGTTGAGACCCATGTACATATGTTTCATGATTAAAACAAACAGGTGGTATATATTAACCCCGAGATTGTCCGACTGTTATGCACGCGGAGGTGAATGTATCACATGCTTCGTTCATCGTCGTCGCTTCTTTCCCATCCTGCCAAAGATACTATTGCCGCAGTTCCAGTCATAAATTGGATTGCATCTACTCCTGTCAGGCCTATAATAGAAAATGAAATGAAACACTTCTCAGTAATGTGTTAATTCTCGCATACCTGCAGCTGTTTGTGGGGTATTGGACGGATAATCAGTTTCCTATCCGTCCAGCTGCTTGATAAGACAATTAATTTTCATTGGTTGTCTGTCGCTCTATAGAGCCATTACGTACCCAACCTTAACGATCGGTTCAAACTTGCTGCTTGGCGCGCCACTGTATTCCAGTATAAACAGCAATATAATATAGAGAGTAGCAGCTCGCGTTGGATTCAATTCGTTATAAATAGATACGTCTGGTTGTATGTTAGAATGTGAGAAAAGTAAGAAAAGATTGCATAAACGAGCTTATATATATATATATAGTTCAGGGGTAATATAAATTATTCTTATCTGTACTTGTATCATACAATTTTAGTAATTATGTTTGGTTTGAAAGGTATTCTTTATTCACATTGAAGCTCTGCATTTATAAGCAAAGCGTCACTTATTTAGCTAATGCATTGACACGTTCATATATTTTTTCATTATTATGTGGGTTGTTTTTGCTGAATATTTAGCTTAGACAAGGAGCCGCTATTCAGAGAGACATGTGCAGGTACAGGCTCCGAAACATGTTTCGAGTTGTTACCCGCTGAAGACCCTTTAATTTATTTGGGCTAATACAGCCTTTGTCAAATTTTACAGAAGAACGAGACAATAATACTTCTATGTGTATATAGGTTAGACCGTGACAGGTTAGCTTGTGGAGTGAACAGAGTTCGGACTACATAATAGGGTAATGACTACCAGGAAAGTGGTTCAGGACGAAAAGACACAAATACAAATACAAACATATATATATATATATATATATATATATAATTTGGAGCTAGTGTGGTCTCGTGAAACTGATTTAGATGTATCATTAACATGTTTAAAAGTTTGATGCTCGAACTTCAAATATCAAAACACGCTATAGCAAATGATAAAAGCCGTTAAGATCATGAAATTACCTTAAGGAAGCTGGACCGATATTGCTTTGCTGAAGGGGTAACATGCACCAGGTACATATACTTACAGTTCTGAATAGAATGACTCGTAAACTTGCCTGCTGTGTGCCTTACTAATTTAGAAAGTGTGCTCTTAATATGTGATAAATGACCACTCTTTATTTTGAGCTCAGGATGAATTGACCCATTTCAATTTTGAGTAGCATACCTTTCCATTAAAGCAGCGTGGCTCACCTAACTGTTGATATTGTTGTTGTTGTTCTTCTTCTTCTTCTTCAATAGATATATTAAGGAAGCAAAAATCTTAACTACAGTCTGTTCACTCCGAGTTTTCAAGGGCATCATAAATTTGAGAATTAGCTTCAAATCAAGAGTGCACAGCAGCAGCATTATTATTAACAGCTTGCTCTCTGACTGGCACACTTCTGCAAAGTGTCAGCTCAACCTGAGTAACAGTATTGCAGAAACGAAATGCAAAATTGCGCTGGGACAACGGAAATCCGGGTATGGTCTTAAATTCTGAACACATTTTATAAAGTCCCGCCTAAGGTACATCCCCCACCAAGTTTTGATTAAATGCAGTAGATAATTTTTTAGTAAAAAAAAAATAAAATTTGTTTTTAAAAATAATTGATGCCAATCTGACCATTGCATGGTGACTCAAGGTCAAACGTAATGCATCTGGGCCCGGTTGCACCGGTGAGTCGTAAGTTACGCTGTCGTAAATAACTTACTCCGGCGTCCATACGTCCGTCGTAGTCTCCCATGCTCGTCCAGTTTCACCAGTGCGGCGCTTGATTTGGGCGAATAAACGCTCGTGTATTTGTGGCACAAAAACACAGTGACACCCCTCAGTTGTAAATTTTACCTGGCAGGTGTTGTCCATACATGTTATTACTGAATTGACACTCACGCACGGAGCGCTTTTCCTTTGTTTAAGTGACACTTGACACACTTGTAGCTACATGTACTCGTGCCATCATGTCGGGTGTTAAGAGAAAGAAAAAATTATAGCTAGTGAAATAAGGGAACTGTTAGAGTTTTACAGCATCAATAAACACACTTTGCAAGTTAAAAAGCTCCGTTGCTTTCAAAAAAAAAAAAAAAAGACCCCGAAAAAGTGGAAAGAGCTCGTGGATGCGGTGAACGCAATAGGTGAACACCAACGAACTCTGGATGAAGTAAAACACAAATCGAAGGACTTGTTGACAGGGGCTGAAAAAGATTTCAGCAACAGAAAGTACCCCGAAACGGGAGGAGGGCCCAAGCGGGGGTGTGGGTGGGTGGGTGGGGGTGTATAGTTAGTGGAAATGAGCTTTCTTCCAGAACATTTAAAAGTAAGCCCACGAAATGTCACAACTTTGAAAGAAACCTCATTCAATTTGTTATTACTTTCAAAAGCAAACAGATGAAAATTAAAACCTAACATTCTTCACAACAAAATCGCTTGATTTACGTTGGAGGTCCATAAGAGAACAGAGTCCCATTTAATACTATAATTATCATAATATTTATTTTTACAGAAACAATCAAATTTTTCTTTATCATTCTTGCTCCAACAGTATAGACTCTATCGTTTTTAAAATGTAATTACAAGAAAATAGATAAGCTGTGATTAATCTCGGTTCGTAAATATGACAAAAACTAAACAAGTTTTATTTTTCATTCTTTCATTTTTTTTTACATCAGATGTGTTCTGTGAGGAGATGCCGGTTCATTGCAGGCCCACCAAAATTTTATTTATACCTTCATAATTAGCTGCAACCCTTCATTCTTGCGTTATGCTATTTACTTTGGTTCTTCATCGTGTCTAACCTGCACTATTAATATCTGTTACAAACTCGAAGAGGTAGAGAGGGAAGTTTATCAACCTCGTTACTTACACCCTGCTTGCGCCTGCTACCTGGCAGGCGTAAAACTGGAGTACACTGCGACCAACTTTACGGTCCATATGGCGTCCAATCTCCATCGCAGCAACCAGCGTAAATATTTACGTCCGGAGTAACTGAGGGGTAGAGTTTACGACTCATCGGTGTAAGCGGGTCCAGGGGTCTATCTAATGTATTTCCCCTACCAGGTTTGAAGTGAATCTGGCTGACGGATTTGTCGAAGTCAAAATATGAATTACCATTGTAATTCGAATTGACTTACATGGTATTAAATAGGAATATACATATTAACCGATAAGTATCCAAATTGAGAGCTTCACTGAAAATCAAGAATTTAGGGCATCACCAGCTGGTAATGAAATTTGTTTGATCCTTCTAGAAGGTACATAACCACCAAATTTCAGCATAATCCGAGTGACAGGTTTGCAGAAGTCGATAATACTCTTAGCACACAACAATTCAATAATCTTCCTTAAATTGCAGCGCCTTCTGTTGAAAAAAAAAAACGGGTTTAGGGGTCAACAGAGAGGTGTCCCTATGCAAGTGCGAAGACATTATGTTCAGCGGTTTTGAAGATACTTTAAGATCCCCGCCCCCCCCCCCCCAAAAAAAACACAAAATCATGTTTAAAAAAGATTTTTAAAAATCATTGGATACTGAACGTTCGAACAAACTTGGTAGAGACTCACCCAAGGTGGATCACCACCAAGCTGAAGAGGCTTGAGCCAACTGTTTAGGAGAAGTAAAAAATGTAATTGAGAACGGTCGACGATTACTGGCAATGGATCATCACAAAAGGTCAGCTGCATGACAAGTCAAAGGAGTTAAAAATAATATTACGAATATATTGATTTTTGTTCTCAGTGTATCTATAAAAATTACAATTCATTTGCAGTCTTTTTTTACCTTAGTACTTACAAGAAACGTTTTTCGACTTCCTGTTCCCCTCTGACTTTGTCGTATGTCTTCAGGTACTCCTTTGCATTCCACATTAACCAGTCATAGAAATCTGGTGAAGCTGAATCCACTGCGGGATCAAACAAAAATACAGAATTGTGATATTTCATACGCATTTTATCACAGCTATTATTGTATTTTTCAAAAATATTCTTTATATATATATATATATATATATATATATATATATATATATATATATATATATATATATATATATATATATTAATAATAAAAATCCATCAATTTATCCTGGCATGCTCACATTACTCGCATTACCACCAAAGCTAGCCAGCGAATTGCCCTTCTGCGTAGATTTAAATATAAACTTTCCCGCAAAGCTCTGATCAAACTCTATTTAACAGTGATTCGACCAATTCTTGAATATATGTATGCTCTTTGACAACTGTGGTCACGGTCTTTCTGATCTTATTGAATCCATACAGTTTGAAGCTGCTAAAATATGCACAGGTGCATTAAGACACACATCACATGCCAATCTCCTACTTGAACTTGGTTGGACAACACTCGCCAGCAGAAGGAAGTACTTTAAGTTCCTTCTTCATTACAAAATGTGTCACAACTTAACACCCTCCTATCTCTCTCAACTAATTCCTCCAACCATCAATGCTCGAAACCTTCGCCACTCTAGCTCCATACGTCCCATTAATTGCAAGACTACTCCCTTAGACAAATCCTCCCTTCCTGACACTGTTAAGCTGTGGAACAATCTTCCTTCTGACATAAGAGACTCAATTTCCCTCCAAATATTTAAAACAAAACTGAAAGCAACTCTACTAGCAGTGGACCATGTTCCTGTTCACTATACCCAAGGACACAGATTTGCCAATATTTGTCATACCCAGCTTTGTCTTGGATTCTCGAGACTTAACTTTGATCTCTTTAAAGTCAACATCATCCCACAACCTACATGTTCCTGTTCCTACCCCACTGAAGACATGCAACATTTTTTGTTCTTTCGTCCAAAGTATTCAACTTACAGAATTAAACTTCTCAACTCCGTCATCCCCATTATTGCTCCCGGCTTCCACCCGAATATGATTATACACACAGCGTGTGACAGACTAGCTCATATCCTTCTCTTTGGTAGCGACGAATTTTCCGCTCCCCTCAACATACAAATTTGTGATGCTTTCCACAGATACATCGTAGACACAAGACGCTTCATATTTTAGCCCTGTTATGCATAAGCAGTCATGTCAATTCAGTTAGTCGCTGACTTACACAAATTTATTTCTCTATTTCTCAAGTGTCCTCTATGAAATTTCCTACCGCTGGTCTGTATTATTGTGAACAGTATATATAACAACGAAATGCTATCTCAATGCAACCACTGGACAATACTGAACTAGAGAAATAACAAACATAAACTTCTAGTGTTTCACCAGCGCGTATCTGCTGAGCTAGTTGCTGGTTGTCAGTATTTGTTGAATCTAATGTGTTAATGCGAAAGCAGTGCAAATCTGTTGGCCAAATACCGAAACTTATTGACAAAATTGTAGTTACCCTTAACTTACTGTAAATTCTGAGATTAACCGTGCATTGTAGTACGTAGTACGTAGTACGTTGACAAGTATCCTCAATTACCCACTTTTTACCGCTGATATCTTTGCAAGTTATTGCAACAATATTTGAGTAACAACGTGGCCTATTTCAACATTAACTTTCGAAATAATGTAAAGGACACACGCAAATATCAATACCATAAATTTTCTAATTTAAGCCGCGGTTTGTATTAGAATACGTTTTTTCCCAAAAAATTGAAGATGACGAAGTCAGGGTGCGTAAAAAATGATTGGCTAGTCGTAAACATGAAACTCAGGCGGGAACTTTTCATTCTGATTACTTTAAATTAGCAGCCTGAAGTCGGAGTGTTAGGGTTTTTCTGTTGAACAAAATGACGAAGATTAAAACCTTGTAGATATCATAAAGTCTGGGTGCGTCTTCTAATAGAGATGCGTCTTCTAATAGAGAATTTACGGTACTATTAAAGTTACTAAGCTTTACTTTCGCGTACTCCGGTTTGGTTTGGTTGTTTTTCTTCTATTTTGTTTTGTTTGTTTGTTTGTTTGTTTTCCCTTCTTTTCTTAATCGATGCTTGAAACAGAAGTGAGGTTGTGCTGAATACTTCGTTTTCCTGGACAGATTACATCGACCACACACACCCAAAAGGAGCGGAGAAAAGCTGTATATTATCAAGCGGTGATAACATAGATTCCATGCCTGCAGAATGACAATCGGTAGTTATATGCGAATATTACGTACTTTTGGGAAGTAGATAAATCAGATAACGAGGACATTGAGTCCTATAAGTGTTCAATAAGTGGTCTTATTTCATCAACAAATGGCAGAGTACTGCAGATTTTGCATAGAAAGAAAATATTAAGGGCAAACAGGCGCGGTTGCTGTGCAACTATAATGACCGTGTGTGCAGAAGCATCACCCAAAAGCCAATTATACCTGGAATTGCATGTTTACATAAAAACTAATTACGCATTCATCAGTGTCATTACAATATTGTTGAATAGATTGCCACACACCCTTGTAGCATCAGCAATCTTGATTGTTCCATTTACACACGTTATGCAGTCCTAACCCCAAGAATCAAGCAAATTATTGAGATTTGCAAACATTTTCACTGTTGGTGTTGATTTTCAAAGGTTAATTACATGTGTAGATTTGAAAACGGCTCGATGCTTCTCTGGATTTGCAAGACTTAACAAATTGAATTTTATGTGCGAATTTTTATTCATTTAAGAGCAACGTTAACTGGCTGCTTTGACAGTGCAATGGCAGAAATGTAAAATAATGTTTTGCCCGGTTCAATATGATACTAAAAAAATCCCCGAATTCCATACCTACATGTAGTACAAATATTAGGGATTGCAATAAAAATTAACCAGATATTGTATGTTTGTTATATTGTAAAAATGGCTGCAGTTTCAAATCTGAAATCTCTGTATCAGTAAAACTGAATTTACTGTAGCTTCAGTCATTTCTCGTGAATTGTGTATTGAATTTTTATACATGTAAATTTGGAGTGATCTTATCATTTCAAAAAACTTCCGACACTGAAAATCAACATTTGATGCAGTTTTCGTCTCCTGTTTATTTGGTTTGCACATTATCAGAAACATAGCATCATAAAAATGCAGTCACTGTTAGTTTGCTTTCATTTGACACGATTGCATCACAGAATATAGGCACAGACTTGGTGCAGCTATTTTATTGATATTCCAGACTTCAGTGCCTCAAAAGTGACAATTATAGCATCGGTAGTCATTATCCGTTACATGTAAGAAAACGTGTAGCATTCAGCATTTAAATTATTTCTTATTCGTATAATTTTACAGATGTTAGATATTTCACACAAGATGCTCAAATACACCAACTCAGCTAGGATGATATAGATTATTTTGAAGGCCTGAGTTTTTTTGTACATTGCAACGTCTCACGATATCCTTGGATTGCTAAAGTAAGTAACCGAATAACTGTTGTATACTAAATGTGCATGTACATGCACGGAGAACTTATAAACAATTCGTGAATAAGGAGACAAATTGATCTGTTTGGTCCAAGTAATGAACGCATAATTTAAAAAGGCTTTCGCAACAATTACGCACAAATGATCAGAACAAAGTTAACACCGCCTGGGAGTCCACTTTCCTGTCAAAGTAATTATCAAATCGAGCTCGGTAAATATTACAGAACAGAAAGCACAAATTTTGCGCTTCGAACAACTTAGCTAAAAATGACTGTCGGTATTACAACCTTATTTCAGGACCCACCCTATAGTATATGTGCCAGAACTGTGATTGACAGACTCAAATTCTATCTTTTGTGTTGCATTACATTCATTGCACTTGAAAAAAATCTTGAGAAAAGTGTCCTAGCTTTAAAATGGTCAAAGGTACGAACATGGATTTTGACGCACCATGTCCGACTGTGTTACATATATAGATAATTAGCACTCCAATATGTGTACCCTTAATTGCAAAAAAACAAAAACAAAACAAAAACCAAAAAAAAAAACAAAAAAACAAAAACAAAAACAAAAACAAAAACAAAAACAAACAAAAAAAAGAAAAAAACACATTTAAGATCAGGTTCTAAAATTTCCATGAGTATCAAAATTAGAGACATCTTTACTGTTAAGATTTTTTATGCTGTCACCAAGGGAAAACTGATTTGGATCTGCATTATGAATGTTCTATATTTACTCACGTGTACACAGACTTTAAATTGCAGTAGTTAGCCATGAAATACAATTACCACAATGGGTTCTTTATTATTTCCCTTGCCACACTGAAAGCAGCAACTGGTTTGGTTCCCACTTCAAATATCACAGGTGTATGCAACTATTCCTCGCCTCCCTGCTGACAAACAATCTGCCTAAAAGACCTCGACAAACAGCACGTAGACACTTCTTAGTTTCCCCCTTTGCTGTGGCTATTTTATGCGGTTATTTAGGCTAGTCGACTCCAATGTCATCACGGTTACAAAAGACAAATCAAAACCAAATTGATCACTTTGTCCTCTGCTGTCTTACTACGCACACCAGCATTCCGCGGTAACTGCACATTATGATGCCAACACATCACCACATTTCCTTCTTTCACAGCTCTGTCTCCGCGAAAACAAAAACTTCACCCACAGAACCGTTTCATAGGATCAACCTGTATTTTTAAACATCGTCTCTTTCAATTCTCATCTTTTAATTTGATTCCTCGGCGAATACACATTTTTTACTGCATGTACCGTGGTGAACTACTGGAAGATAATTTGCCTCTTTGATCTTCCGCTTTTGCGGCCGTGTCGTTTTGTGGGCCTTGCGTGTCAGGAACACATGGAACAAAATGCTGCTTGACTCTTAGCAAGTTAACGGTTAAGGGTTAAATTACCACTCGCCTCTCTACCGCAAGTACAGAAAATGCCGACCAAATGTTTGTCCGATTGAGCAAATCACATAAACCGTGAGATATAAGCAAGCTGGTGACCATTAGTGGGACCAGTATTGCAATAATGCTGTGTTATGGGCACAATACCGTATATGTATGTCAAAAAATTCAATACAAAAATACTCGATAAATGGTTCCAAACTTGTTCGTTCTCTAGTACTGTGTATAGTGTTATGTCATTATTACACATAAAAATTAATAAGTAACACGATGTTTTGTCCCATAAAATAATAACTGAAAATGAATTAGTTATGCTTTCTTTGTTAATTTTACGAACTCAAAACAATTCTGTCAAGCAATGTTAAGACGCTCCACTGCCCGACCAGATATGAACAATGTACTTTTTACTCAGCTTTCTTTTAGCAAGGGGCAGCCTTCTTGTTTTTAGCAACCACATCACCAGTTTGTCACACCCCAGGGTTTTTCTACATCCCCATTTCTTTGCAGGCAATCACAACGTTCAAGTAAACTAAAACTGTCGTGTTAGGGTATTTTCGGACATAATAAATTACAGATTTCAATAAATGATCCTCACAGGCTAAAATGAAACATTTTTAATATTCAAACCCTTTCTTGTGAAAATGTGCATTGTGCCTACTGGTGACAGAACTGGCTTTTGTGGGGGGGGGGGTGTGTATTCAGTTTGATTTTGGGGGGTTAATTTTTTTTTTAACTTTTTGGGGGGGGGTTTTTTGGTGTTTGTTTTTGTTTTTGTTTTTTTTTTTTTTTTGGTTTTTGTTTTGTGTCACTTTCACTGTACATCTTTGGCATGCTATCTGTAGGTCCACAACTGTCCTTGGAGTATTTCGACGCTCAACCACGCAAAAATCTCCGACTCATTTTAAACAGAAAAAAAAAACGTTGACTATATCGGAATGGGATCATCATTTGGGCAGATAGCATCAAATATGAATAATGACTAATTGTGAAAATCACCATAGCGCCCATACACGCCAAGGAAATTTGTTCCACTGGGGCATTTAAAAGTGATCGGCGTCACCTACATTCTTGTGCAAATTGTTCGTCATTACTGTTAAAATCAGTCAAAAACATTGAAGCTGACTACATTTGACCACCAACCGGTTTAAATGGGAATGGGTAGATGACATGGTTAACATGAAATACGCCGTATGCATATTAATTTCCCGCCACAAAGCACGGGTTTGACGCCAGACCATCAGGGGAGACGTGTGGGTCACATCACTGTCACAGACAAGGCCATATGTTCATTTCTCACAAATTAGTGTTTTTTTCTGAGAAATTTAAGTTCACAAATGCCATACTGGTATGCATATAGTACGTCCCGAGCCATATAGGAAAATTTCCCTTCTGCCTTTAACAAGTATTCTTTATTTCAAAAATATCAATAATGTCCCACTTGTCCCCACAGGCACCGACCCGTATCTCGCCATATCCCGCCAAGCGAGACTAGGCAATCAAGTATGCAGTTGTGGCGGGAAATTAATATGCATATCTCCTATTAGCACCGTCACAAATTATCAATTCCAAACTAGTAAAGTTAAGATTAAGATAATATAATTTGACCAGTGGACCCCACCTTGCCTTGAAATAATAAACCAAGCTAAATGCGTATGCGACACCGTAGGCCAAACGCTGGGTCAACACTTAGCGCACATCTACTTTCGACTGTTTGGAACTTCACTGGTTACTCCTTGCTTTTTTGGACATAACTTGTAAGAGATACATGCAGGTACTTTACCAGGGCTGGGCGAAATAAATGTAACATAAAATCCCCCCCCCCAAAAAAAGCAGTCTAATCAAATCTCGTCAATACCGCTATAAATATTAATCACCTTGCACCATGTATACGTTTAACACGATTCAATTTCGAACAACTAAAACTCATTTTACGGATCTAATAATGAATACTGTACCGTTTTAGTCGAGCTACTTCTTTAATAGAAAATTTGAATGCTGAAAAATTATGCAAATCATAATGGTGCGATATAGGCTAATTTTCAGCAGTGCAATTCCTAATTTTAATTAAAACAGATATAAACCATTTTGATACGAGCGAAAATGATGTTTAACTCTACGAGATCTAAAGATCACGAATCGGCATGCAATTTGACCCCCCATGTGTATATATATATATATATATATATATATATATATATATATATATATATATATATATATATATATATATATATATATATACATACATATATATATACATACATATATATGTATATATATATATATATATATATATATATATATATATATATATATATATATATATATATATATATATATATATATATATATCAACCTGACAGAATGGTCCGGGGTCATTCTTCTACTTCTTTTTCATCAATAATGGCAGAGGCAATTAGTCGATACAGGCTTAAACATGCCAACGTTTAAAGGAAATCGTTGTAGATTTCGTTATTTAGTTCACGAACACAGATATGGACATTTATTTTGGACAAACGGTGGTACCCAGCTCATAGGGATCAATTTCCACTGAATCCACAAAACTCTAATCAGTTTCATTCGACATTTCCAGGCAATCAGCAGCAGCGTTGCACTGCCTTCAACATTGTCGACTCTTCACACGCCATACAGTTTCTCGTTTCTTAATTTTAGTGTGGTATATGTTATCACTGCTAATCATCAACAAACAGTGCATTTTCACTTATTAATAGGGATTGTGCTTTAGGACAGCTATTGCTGAGCGTTTCATTGTACATGTATACTTGATGCATCTGTCGTGGAGTGAAGGAGTGAAGGCAATCCATGCAACCGGAATGCGTTTAGTCAGGGAGTGCTAAGTTATGTCCGAGTCGTTCACTCACCCGCGGAGGTGGATGCACGTCCCTGACTAAACCGTCAATGCCTCGTGAATTCACTTCAGAATCTCAAAACACCTACGTGAACTACTTGCTCAGATTTTGACTGACCACCCTTTCAATCAGTAGAACACAACACGCCACAGCAGCTTGGAATACCAGTAAACTATGTATACGGTAATGAATCATACATCAAAGAAACGCTGATCTGGGAAATGCGATTGGGTTTTGTTGTCCCCAAAACTTCAGTCATGTTATCAATGTTTGCGTAAAATAAAATGTACCACACAGAGATGTTGGAGCTGGGGTTTTGGGGGTGGGGGTTTGAGGGGGGGCTTGGGTTTTTTTCTTGTCGGTGGGTTTTGGTTTTGTTTCTACTGCTTTTTTTATCACGCATTCTCACCTTTTACTGAAAGGTCATACCATCTGCTCTTTATAGGCCCGAATGCAAGAGAACAAACATTTTACACTTCATTTTCACGCAAAAGATAGTGTTAAAAGTCGAACCTATATTTGTCCGTTACGCCTTCATATTTCAGGTCACGCGTCACGGTAAAAGCTGCTATCGCCTGCACCGTGACTACAACTTAAGGACATGCTCATGCTCATACAATCACAGTCACAAGCATAGCTGCAAATCTTTCCGGTAGATATTTCTTTGTACTTCATCTTTGAAACCTGGGGCTTAAACACCAGGCGGTGCCTTCAAGCCCCACTCTATTGATCTGGTTGGTTAAGCAATACCATCCCGGTATAATCCACACAATGTATTGACTGCATGCATCTAAAGTAGAACAGATTTTTGTCAAAGGTAGTATTCCGTCTTGGCAACAAAATGAGACTGTAATCGTGTGATGTATGAATTCAGAGATGTTGGCAGACAGGCAGATTTCAAGTCCGTGGTACACTTAGAGACTGACAAGAGTGCTGCCTTAAGGCAGTCATATTCGACACACAGCTCACAAATATCATGCAATGTACCTTCTCACCCCACCGTTCTCATCCATTTACATTGCACACACAACCGTTGAGGATTGTGAAAGGGATTTGACTAAGAATCATGCTCATGCGGGGATGAAATTTTGATTGCCAGTTTATATATATAAATATATATATATGTAAATATATATATATATATATATATATATATATATATATATATATATATATATATATATATATATATATATATATAAACCCTAGCTTTTCGGTAAGTCACTACGAACTACCACTTGCTTACATATATGTAAAGTGTATTAATTTGGCTAATGTTTAATCCTCGTCTCCAAATTGGTATATTAGTCTTCATAAGTCTTCATATGTTTGCCACTCACGTGAGGTGAGCACTGTTTTTATACCTTGCCCAAATTTCACAGGAGTGGATGTAATGCATCCTGAACAGCACTTCAAATCAATCATGCCTTCTGGTCTTTTTGACACACACTACATTTGAAAGGACGTCACGTTAACTTTAGGATACAGTTCATCAGAAGTAAACAAAAATCATTATGCCAGTAACTAATTAACTACTTACGGTCTGGGCACATTTTATTTCCAAGAAATTGGATCAGGAAATCAGATACACCAACTTGTGCGAATCCCTCTTCAAGCAAAAAGAGTATAATTTTAACAAATTCGGCTCTATATATATATATATATATATATATATAGAGAGAGAGAGAGAGAGAGAGAGAGAGAGAGAGAGAGAGAGAGAGAGAGAGAGAGAGAGAGAGCAGCTTGGCATAAAGTGGACTATAGACTATCGACATACTTATATTTATTCCCTGTGATTTCAGGTTATACGACTACAAATAAACAAAACCCGATTCCCGTTAAGAATTTACAGAAGTAAACTGTTGCTGATCCGTAAAGTATAGCTCAGAACTTAGAGAGAGATCCTGATATTACAAAGTAGTTCCTGCGCGTATTACGCACAGATGTTTATATCCTTATCGTCAATGTAACTGTAATGTAAAAGGCAGAATAAGAAAGACACCGGAAAAGGACTGACACCCTCTGTCACTGGGACTCAGGTAATACAGCACGTATCTACATGTACTCAGCAATGTCAAACCAGACACAAACGAGAAAATTGTTGTCATACAAAAAAAAAAAAAAGTGCGTAAAACACTGCAGGTGGGAGTAACTTGAATTACTACATGTATAAAAGTCCATATGCATGGTTCTGAATGTTGGATAATTATGTTACATGTGGCGTACTCAACAATTTCAGACATTGCTTCGGAAGATACTTCATATACTTCAAAAAGTTAAGCATAAGATTAAAGATAACCTGTCAATTGTTATGTGGTGTTTTACCGTCCATCATATGAAATAAAAATATTGATTCAAATATTTCAGTGATTAGTCATGGGCCTATTGCCCGTTTATTCCATACAGGTTTAATCTCACAGACCAAAACAACTGAAAGACTAAGATCACAATGTGAAATTCGCAGTCTTCATTGAAAGGACATGCACTTTGCTAGCAGTGCCATTCAGAGCCTCTTGGCCCTTGATTGAAGACACTGACTGTCAAGGTGTGAACACAACCCGATCCTGACTATATCTTACACAATATCCAGGGATACTGTCCTGAAACAAGTCCCCACAAAACATACTTAC
>OZ026612.1:43479676-43544676 GCA_964020975.1 Hermodice carunculata | reverse complement strand
ATTTGCCTTATAGTCTAAAAAAAATGAGGCTGATGTCTCTGTTAAACATATGGCAAAGTGCAAATCGCATAAATCGCATCTTGTGCATGAGGTTCCACGGGGGTAATTATGCCTGTGCTGAGGTAACATGATTGGAGAGTGCCAATAAAATATCAGGCCTAGGGATGCAAGGGGCTGTATATTAAAAACGTTTGCTACCAGAAAGGTAGATTTTGGCTTGATAGTGGAAAACAATGTATACTTTGAGCTGACATGAATATTATAAAGGTATGTACACTGACACCAGTATACACAGTGATTCAGCTGGAGTCAACACTGTGTGCGCGTAATAATACTGCAAGTAGTACTATGCAGAGCTGGTTGCCATGACAATTTGCTGAAAAATTTCCCATTCATGCCCATGTTTTCTGGTGTTTATTTGATGTAAAAAATTCTTGGGAACATTTTGGTGTATAAAACATACATGTTTGTAATCCATTGAGTGAACTAGAAGGTGATAGCTCTGTTCGTCTGTGTTTCCACAGGTTGAATTACTGGCGTGAAACCATGACATAGGTCCGTGAGACGCAGCATAAGCATGCGCAGATGGACCGTAGTGACATGTACAGAGCTTTGGATTCTGCAAGCAAACTTTATTGCAGGTGTTTAAAAAATGTGGAATAAAGGAGCTTGTTATTCTAGGTATTTGTTTTTCACAGAGCTGTGTTATCTAATTCTCTATGGTGTGGGGCCACGTTTCACATGTGAAGAATGTATAACGGATGTGTATAGTTAGCATCATTACAAAGAGGACAGCATGCTAAATAAAGTGTAGTCGACTGCAACAACGTGCCCCGACATGTAGCAACTAGTCCTAAAGTCTCTCTCTCTCTCTCTCTCTCTCTCTCTCTCTCTCTCTCTCTCTCTCTCTCTCTCTCTCTCTCTTCCTTCTTTGGCAGACTGTGTCAAAGTTTTTAATCCTTTAAAAATGTTTTTAATGATTTTTGTATGAACAAATAAGACTTTTTCACATTATGGCCGCAAAATGAATCGATATTGTAAGGTACTTTCTACCCAAAAAATCCACGAGGCGATGCTGTCGAGCGTCAAGTGGTGTAAAAATGTTTCATCGGTAGCCACTCCATTTGGTGACAGAAACTGAAGGGTAAGACCTTCACATTTTTTTTTTTTTTAAGAATCGAGTCGTCGCCTGGCACCGATTTTCTGTGACCACGTGTGATGGTACATAAAACTGAGCAATCGGCAATGGGATTCCTCAAATAATAAATAACTTGCGACAAGATATCCTTCTGGCAATTAACATTTTTCTCAGCCGGGCGCTTCTGTTTTGTGAAGCATCCGTCCTGCCTTTGTCCCTTTCTGGTCGTGTTCTTATGGTAAACAATTTGTGCATATTTTGAGTTCCTTCGTTAGTCTGACATCAGACGTAGATTACTCGAGTAAAATGCCGAGGATTTATAAACCATTTGAGAAAAAAAAGTACGTAGGCGGGTAATAATGAACGATTGACGCCTCGACAAAAGTAGATTTGCTGTCACGCTCTCAAAGCCAAATGAATACATTGTGCGTGGTCGAACCATTAACAATATTTTATCTAAATTTACAAAAACAATTTTTCACTTCTCTGTGCTAATTCTAGATGAAATACTCAGTGCTGCCTTAGTACTAAAACCATATGTTGATACAATAATTTACGCACCCCCCAAAAAAATCCTAATTTCCATTCAGTAGTAGAAATTTTTCCTAACAAGCATCCTAACTACAGACATAACCGTGCAATAATCTTACACCAAGCT
The DNA here is from genome assembly GCA_964020975.1 of Hermodice carunculata. Classification (NCBI taxonomy): domain Eukaryota; kingdom Metazoa; phylum Annelida; class Polychaeta; order Eunicida; family Amphinomidae; genus Hermodice; species Hermodice carunculata. The sequence continues at coordinate 43,542,880 of OZ026612.1, read as the reverse complement.
TCTATTTATGTCAAATCGATCTGTAAGTTCCTAACTAGTGAATTCTGTCCGCGATATTTCTATTTAAATTCCCGGCAAAATATTTTGAATGACAAATATGTAGTTAAGACCAATCGACATACTGTACCATAAGTCATCAGCGCCCAATCTGTACCAATGAAAGCTGTTGAAGTATTAACCTAAGAGGACAAACTATTTACATGCCCAGTAATTAATCTGAGATCAAGGTTTTACAAGCATAAAAATACTTTCAATCAATAACACATAAACCAACAGATACGTTACAGGACCTACAACCTGTAGAATGGTTTAGTTTCAACAAAACTTATGCAACAAAATCATAATAGATAAAACAAAATGACAGTCGGCAAATAGGGCTCTTCCTTAAGCATCTCTCTTTTTGTAGTGAGAAACAAGCGAACACTGTGCATAACAAGTCGTATATGTGGCAAATATAGGTGGGCACTGAATCCATGGTGGGTGCGGCGGATAAAGGCGGTAACACAGACGTATAGATTGCTGTTGTGCGATATAAAAAACAAAATAAGATGTACAATAGATGTATGTGTATGGCCGTTGGTGGGATAGATAAAACTGTGCAAAGCGTTTGTGTACTTTGAATCAGTGTACAGTGTTTAGTGATGTTGTTTTGGAGAATAGAAGAAGTGGAGCGAGGGATAAAGTATGTTACAATTTTGCTTAGCGGCTGCTGTTGGTATTAGAATGCCCTATGTATGAGACTTTAAGAAGAAAGTATAGTCCATTCGTATATTGACATAAGAGTATATACAATTTCATTCGATTGTTTACTTCTGAAGATATTATGGTACTGCGTAAACTAGCTGCTTTTGTATCCAAAGCCATGGAAATGAGAAAAAAAAAGTATTTTGAATTGAGTCATGTATTACTCAGATAATAGTTAAATCCCTGGGGCTGCTCCCCATGTCGATCACTGTTTGTGGTGAACGACATGGAGCAGCTGGAGAGAATGTTTAAATTGTTCTCGGTTGCTGTTGCCTGCGTGGTGGACTCGGTGGCGCGGAGGTGGTGGGGCCGCATATCGCGTCCTCGTTGCCTCGGCGCGGCTGGGTCATCTTGCGCAGGCAGTTGCAGTTTTTAGGTAATGGCTGGGGCTGAGGTTGCTAATAACTTCCTCCACTTCTTTATCTATAGAATTTCCTCCACATTTATTAATTGGTTGATTATTGTTAACTGCTTTTAAACACGTTTTGAGGCGGTGATTATCTTTGATTTGTGAGTATCCTGCTCTTAGTGTCTTGTGTGTTGGGCACATATATTTCTGAGTATAGACCTTGACTTGGAACTTTATGTAAATGCTGTATGTATTGCTCATGGGCCAGGAGACCTATTGCCGAATAAAAACATCTTATCACTGTGATTTGAAGTTCTCTTTGTCATAGCCAGTTAAACCATACGGTATGACCCTTTGTTTTTGCAATATTCGAAAAAACGGTAACGTCCCGTAACAGTTTTTTTTTCATTACTGCATCATTTTCATTCAAATTTAGACTTATTTCGATGCCTTGCTGGTAGTACAACTACGTCATGTACCTTCTTTGCAACAAGTTGGTTCGTACAAAAATGCATAAATTTTAGCTTTTAAGGGGGGCCAGTTTGGCACTTTTTTGACACAATATTAATTGTGACACAAAATTAACAGAAGTTGTCCCACTATAACACCGTAAACACCTTCGTGGTTTTTCTTCAGACTGTTATTTACATTTGGCAAAATTCCGCGGGTTCCAATGAGCCGGAAGCAACAATGCATCTATGTATTAACACCAATGTAATCGGAAAATGGTCGCGTACTCACCGAAAATTCAGCCTAAAACCCTGATATTAGCCACCCAAAAATAAAAATTCAATGTCTGTAACTGTGCAAAGACCAACGTTATAATGAGATTTTCCAGGGGCTGATGGTAATCTTAAAGGAGTAATCGTCTGCAGTTAAGAACATTGTCCACAATCTCTCGTCTGTACACATGTATAAAGATCATGATCGTATTCAGAAAAATGGTCATGTGTCCACTTGAAATTAAACTGCAATCCCTGGTTGCAGCACACTTGTAATAATAACGATAACAAAGAACTAAAAATCTCACCAGGCGCTGATGTCGAGTTCTGTACGTTGTCTGTAAGAATAACCACTACGGTAAGAAGTAAACACACACAGTGTAGATTTGCCATCGTGAGACTCAGTCCTCCCTCCGAACAGTCATTCTGCAAAAGATAGAATACGTGTTTTCATATTCACATCAAAATAAAATTGTACTTAGCGAATTTTAGTCCATTGTAACAAAAACTTCTTCAAAAGCAGTTGGATTTCTGCATGCCACAATGTTTCGGGTATTGAATAATAGCAACGCATGACGTTAGTTTTAATCATTTATGCTAAAACAGCAGTTTCTTTTTGTATTTATTAAATATTTTTATGCAAGAAATTATAATTTAGTTTGCGGCTTTACATGTTGGTTGTTGCCGCAAATAAATTAATCATGGGCTAAATATGACTTATATAACGCACATATACTCTCAGATCAAGATGTCTCTTCGAATATCAGAAAATTATCAACGCGTTTCACATCAAGATGTCTGTGCAAATGTTAGAAGAATATCACCGGAAATTATCAGTTTTAAGCTGAAAGTAAATTTTTAGGGTTTACAGTTTAATTTCTTCACAATTTGATTTATAAAGGCAAATGTATGATACCAAAACCAGTAATTGCGATCGGCCAGACAAAATATCTGCTTCTATAAGATGAATAAAGCCTCAATCTTGTGAAGTCGTCTGCCCATGCTACCCCATTCAAGAAGGCTTCTTTTTTTCAGATTACAAAACTCTTAAACAACGTGTTAAATTGGTAAAGAATACTTATGCTGTCAAACACGGAATCATACTTTGCTTAGATTAGCAGGTCCTTGACCTTTACTTGAATTAACTGGCTCGCTACGTTCAATTGTATAAGAAGCATAAAATCCACACTCACCACCTGATGTATTGCCCAGCTTCCCTCGGGTCCAGTAGGAAATGGAATTCTTTTAACTTAGTGGAAGAGTCTATTCGTCTTTGTGGGTGTACAACCTTAAGACAAACTCAACTGGTTCTCTTTTGCGAAAGATTGCCGTTTGATGGGGATAATTTAATTCATATTACTCTCCCTGATTAAATGTAGGTATAGTTCATTCCCTAATTAAATCGTTTTGTTGTCTTTGTCGATCCCAGTTACACAAAAATCAAACATTTATTCAGCAGATCGATGTCCAATAAAACTGATGACAAGAGCAAAGTGTGTTTGTCACCGTCGTCTTTCCCAGCAACAGGCAATGGCTTCTTTAATGCAAATAGGCCACCAATGTGTGACTGCTTTAGTTCAATGACACAAATCGTACCGGAGCGAGCTTGCAACAAATTTCAATTATTGTATTTCCATGCATATTTACTTGGTTACGAAAGATACACACTTATATAATAGGCAACCCCATCTTGGCAAACAAGGGAGTGTAAATGGAATATGATGTCGACATAGTACCCGGTATGTCTGGAAACAGTTCGTACATGACTTTTGTCTGGTTTCACGACTATACTGCGTTCTTACGGATCAACTAATTTTGTTATATATATATATATATATATATATATATATATATATATATATATATATATATATATATATATATATATATATATATATATATATATATGCTCATAAGCCACTAATGATTATTCAATCTTGTAGAATTAAATTAGGCATTTGTCATACTGCTCCGAGTTAAACACGGTGATTTAATCACCATCAACTTTGCTACAAGCACGGAAGGACATATAGTAATTAGCCGATATAACACATCCTCGAAAGTGTCATTTGCTTTCGGGGCTGTGTTGAAATCAGTTTTGCTCTGCTGTCCAAGTCAGATGAAATTTATTACGTGTTTTATTATCACTATATATAAGAATCGGTCGTAAACGTCATTGAACAGCGCACATGTGAGGGATGATAATCGATAACAGCCCCGTGTTTGCATTCTGTGAAACAGCAAGCGGTTCACGAATTTGCAAGCCTCACGTTTATTTATCCCTTTCCTCTTACAATCGAAAATGACCAGCCGGATGCCAAATGTCGTGTGTTGCAATGTTTTTGCTTGATTTTTTTAGCTGATAAAAATAGCATGACGGGATATCGTAGATCACAACTATAAGAACAGTTTTTCTCTGCGTCAACCGCTTCCTTGTCGTTGGGCCGGCTGCTTAATCCGCGCGAAGAAATGCTGTTGATACAGTCCTGATCCAAGAGGCAAAGGGTTATGAAGTTGCTTACGTAGAGATTTGTGCCTGCGGTGTGAGCAGCAGGATCTTCTTATCGGTAAATGACTTTAAGAAACCCCATTTGCTCAAGGTGACTGTTCGTGTATTGCAGTTCCTGGTCCGCTCGTGCAAGCTTTCTTCGACCGACAGTCTCCGATCGCAGATGCGACTCTGTCAGCATTTTCTTCACAAAATGTTATATGAGGAGAAGCAGCGGATCCAATACATCTATTGTCAGCGTGCAATGTTACAGAACTCGCCCTTTTCTGCTCAAATCTCCCAAAAGCGCCCGGATGTAAATCATCGCCTGCCTTAACGTTTTTACTTAAATTTTTCGTCACCAGAAAACATTTTTGCAGAGATTTGTATGTTACACCTTTCATGATGGCATGCCCTAGGTCAAGAGCTTTCTTTGGTGCGGTATTGCACCCAACCCACGCCGAGTCAAGACAGCAATGGGTTAGACAGATTGCCTGCCACCAACTGGTTAACAACGACAGGCTGCTTTTAAATGTTGTGTACTATACTCTTAGTTACCGTGCGCTTTTTTTAATGGAAGCTGGTTAAGAGTCAAAAATATATTCAACGGCAGACTCAGTCTTATGGCATGGCTGCGCTATGACTGTATGGGTCCCAGAATCTCACGAACTGAATGAAATTTGACGTTTCCGTTTTGAGATAATGAACACAACTCAGCGACATTGCATCAACACTCTTGTGTACTCCTTCCGTGATCCATGGTAAGAACATAACGTGGTGTTAAGACGTCAAGTTTTAAAATATACTCTTGCCTGTATACATGTTTCTGTCAAAGCCAACAACCGAAAAGCAATCTCGTGTAATGCAGAAGCTCGGATATAAAGAGAGGATGGGTTTGTGATACTGATTGATGTGACAGAGAGATACCCCTTGCCCAATAGGAAAATGACATGGGTAATGTACAAGATGAGGTTGTAATTTAACCCTTGATAAAAAGGTGTTAACTCTTAACATGCAAATGAAAGACTTTTTTTTCTCGTGGCCTATTGGCAATACTATACAAGACTGCTAAGAAGCACTTGGGTCAAAATAATGCCCATTAACAATGCCTCTTTTGTCCATGCATTTCTTATTTTCATAAACAAATCTAGTTGATTACTATGTATGTTACACTCCTAAGTAAGGTAATGATTTTGATCACCTTAAAGATATCTGACCACATGTGTTTTATAGGCATATTCGTGGCTAAAATGTAACATTCCTAGCCATGAATGCAGTCTGATTATCAAATAGTATTCAGGAAAGGACAACCACTTAAATTTGAAGAACACTAAAATGTACATATATTAAAAGGCTGTATCGGAGCATCGTAATAAGTTCTCCAGCAACATTTTTGGGCACTGAGTAGCTCAGTTAAATAGTCCTTAGGACCACCATACGATGGATTTGACAGAAACAAGTAAATATTAAAGTGCACGGTTAGTCGATGTACCTATAATTCCTGTCTCGTTTTGTCCCATGGTGCCACCTTCAAAAAAGTCCAGATGCACCATCTGATGTGGTTCACATGGTCATAGTTTTGTTTCAAGCGATGTTTGAGTAAACGCGCGTTATTGCCTTTTGGTTGAAACGAACTTTTTACGATCAAGATTTACGACTAGCTACAACAAACAAGTGTCTATTTATCATTCTCCTGGTATACACACTGAATTAACAAGGCACTCAGACTGCACGGTTTAGAAATAAAAGAAGGTCGGAATTCCACATGAAATTAATAACATCTTCCTGATTTCCACGTTCGTGTGTCTTGTCCGAGATCGTTGTGTCAAGTATCGAGTACCACATCATCAAATGCATTGTTCCCCATTTTACACCGCCCCCGCCCCAATCACACACACACACGCACACACACACACACAAATAGAGCAAAGACAGTCAACTCACATAGAATGACGGGCACGGATGTGGCCTTTTTAATTTCATCTTTCGATAAAGGTGGTGTTGCCATCGGAGGGAACCAAATTCACAATACAGTAAGTATAAGAAAGCACTGAGAAACATACAAGCTACATTTTAACTTCTCCGTGAAATTGCAGTCTTGTGATAAGTTATGTCTAAATATCCTTTGTCGTCGAAAATGATCATTAATACCAGCAAAGGATGCGTTTCCTGGCACAATCACCGCAGTTGCATGAGTCTGGCTTGAACGCCAATTAGCCCGCGGGCTGGGACTTTGCAAGTAATGATTGTAAACTCTTGAGGTTTGATATCAGTTAGACTAGTTTTAGTCAGTGTACAGCAAAGTGTGACAGGCAACAAGACAGATTTTTATAATAAACAAGAAAGGAAGTGGTTGTGCAGCAGTGCACAGGCTTCATATAGATACTATGTTCGGCATAGGGTCCAGGGTGTGCTGAGTTGTGCTGTGTGATCTGCAGCCGACGAGGCGTGTCATCCCATCCGTCTTTCCATCCCTGTGCACCTGTTTATTTTTCTTTGCTTACATACAAGTTGGTTCATACTTCGCCAACCAACTCCCCACCCGCCACCCCCACCCCCGTGACAAAGTGTATTTCAGCAAAAAGGAAGCTTGCAACGTAATTTCAAAATTATATTAACAAATACCAATCATCTACTCCAAATAACCGGCGAGATATGTTTTTTTTATTATTTATTTAAAACGTGATGTGAATCTTTTAGATGTCTGCATTTGTTCATGTATTACCCTGTAACGCGTCCAGTATTTTAAGATTTTTCTCTTTTTTTCACGAGAGGGGTTCATAGAGGCATTGCCTGCTCCCCAATCGTTTTTTTTTTCTTTCGAAAATAATATAAGTTTAAACCAACCTGCCAGATACGGATGACAGGATGAAAAGATGCAGGCCGACTGATATACGGTCCCGGGATAGGAGCGACGAGACAGACAGATGGAGAGACAGATAGACAGACAGGTAGGTAAATCGCACTACTACCTTTTGGCCAATAAAGAATAGCCTTTGCTGTGCTTTGTAAGACGCAAAAAGACAAACCAGGGTATCCAAACACCAGATTTAACCTTGCTCTTTAAATTAGTGTGAAATTAATAGCATTGCACACAAGTAACATATTTGCACTAGATCAGGCTCCAGAAAATTGATTGATTGGGAAGCTTTAGGTAATTAGTATTTTAAGACCACACTAAACCGTCAATGCCAGATTGTACCATCAACTCTTTTTCGCTGGATCTCGTCAGTTAGACTGGTAACAGCATTCGGTCGCGTATGAACCACTTTGACCGCTTTGCGCGTCCATCGGAAGCATGTGGCGGAGTCACCAGCGAACTGCACCGAATACCACCATCTGTCAATGCCTTTCTCTTTTTGATCAATCTTGCTATTGGTGGCGGATGGCAATAACAATAGTTTACACTGCCTCTTGACTCCTAATGCCACCGATCATCGATCACCAAAATCCATTCCACGTGGATAAAAAAAAAGTGGTTATACTTAATTAGCAGACTAAATGTAAGTATGAATGACCACATAAAATAAATAAAACACCAACTAGATAATACCTCTTGCCACAAGTCAAGGCAGTTATGTACACATTTAAATATTTTGACCATTTTCTTAAATCTATAGAGTCCATTGATACCATTAAAGTGTAACCATCAGATAACACGTAAATATAAAGCAATACACAAAAAAACACAAACAAAATATGGTTTGAACATATTTCATGAAAAAAACTGATACAAAATAGACTCACCAACCTATATGAGAGCCTCCTGCACATATAAAGACGAATAACAGCAATATTTTTTTTCACCACAATGGAACAAACTATTATGCTTGGGACTTGTTTGTTAAGTTTTCCTTGTAAATTTTGCGAAATCGACATTTTTTTAAATCTTAAAATGTACGGGAGGCCTCAACAAAAAGTCACGTTTGTGTGCACTGCACGACTTGAATACAATGTAAACGTTATATTAAACCGCTTTCTTTCACTTTATATATTCACAGTGCAGAAATATTGCGTGTTGAATATTTTTGTGGCTTTACATTGCTTCACACAAGCAATTTGGGAGGCATGTGGGCTTTCTGTGAGTTTCCATGAGGCCCAGGATTTTTACGGGTCAAAGCCAAGTATATTGTAACGTTGTGTGTGTGTGTGTGTGTGTGTGTGTGTGTGTGTGTGTGTGTGTGTGTGTGTGTGTGTGTGTGTGTGTGGTTCAGTGCTTACTTCTTCTTGCATGGATTGCTTTGAAACCAAATATGAAGACAACTCAGATGAGAGACTGACAACTGTGAAGCTGTGTTTTAGATCAAGACGATCCCCTTGGCCAGTGCGAGATTCATTGGACCAGAAGGCGAATCAGCCCATCTTTGGCATGATCCTAAATATGGATGTTCATCATTTAGAGTGAAGCGACGTGTGAAAGGAACAAGTAAATAAAATAGAGAAATTACTATATACTTTTACCCGATTAGTTTCAAAATACGGAATCATACAATTTTCTTGAGAGCTGGTTTAAAATTCCAGGTGGGATTTATGGCAGTAGCTGACAAGGTTAGAAAATATCAAATAACATATGACACAAAATACTCAAGTTCAACTGTGATAGAAAAAAAATAACTGTCTAAGCATATATTTACACTGCCATACCCACGGGCACGTCAGCATGGTCAAAGTTCATAAGAAGTCTGACCAGCGCGAAGTACCGTGAAATAAGGCAGAGCGATCCGGGTGAGAGAAACAGGTACTAGACATTTCGTAATAGAGGTATCGTGCATTTTTTTAAAAATCCATATGAAGCTAACTTAGATTTAACCACCTTATTTAGTCCTGTCCAGTTTGGTCAGGTGTGGACATAGGGTTAGTAGGCTTAGGGTGCTACGTAGTATCTTGGACTTTGAACATACGGCGTAAATTTTTCACCACATGTGATCACAGTGGCAAAGGATAATTTAGTAAATCCTGTGGTAATTATCTGCTTCCAGTCATCAGCAAATCTGCGATTACGACAGAAATTCAGCTTTTTTTCTATATTCAACACAGAAACGTAAATCTAAGCACAGAATAACAAAACAAGGCCGTGTTTCAAATGATGAAATATAGAAATAGCGCAGCGACCTTTCATAACGCATTCGACGGTTATACAAAAACAAAAACAGTAGGTCGGTGGTGACGTTGGGCGACACGAAAGTTGAATGCCTTTCTCTAAAATGATAAATGAATATTGATCGAGTAGTTTGTTTTGACCTGTTATTCAGCCCTTCACACTCTGCATTTAACCAATAATTTAACACCTGCAATTTCAAATTGAATTGCCAATTTAAAAAGCACTAAAGAGAACTATTTTCATAAAATAGATATGACACTCAACAGACAAAAATCCGTAATGATCCTATGTGAATGCAACATCATCGATAAGTGAACAGTCGACTGTCAAAGCCTCTACAACACTAAGCATTTTTCGGTTGTATATTACCTAACCAATTTCAACAAATGAACAAACCTCAGTTGACATTTCTGGAGCAGTGACCAAGTTTGACGAGTTTCATCAAATCCTTCTAGAAATATTGCAAGAAAGCCAGTTTTCTTAACAAGAGCAGTGAGGACTTGATTTTTAACCTCCGGGTCACCTGTTACTTATGTCAAGCAATGTTATTCCTGGATACATATTACAACAAAGTTTGATGAACGTCCACTAAACCTTTCTAGAATTATTGCAGAGAACCGAATTTTCATCGGAAAACCGTGTGGCATTTACCTTGAGGTCAAGGTGAAGCGTAATCAATTCCAGGCAAGACTCTACTTAGATAAATATTCTGACTTGGTATGAAGAAACTTTTTTAATGATAATTGCAAAGTTCTTTTGCAGAAAGCAAATCTGCATGGATGAAAGGACATACAAACAGACACACAGACAGCTTAGGCTGTACTAATTGCAATATATCAACACTACGAAAAAAGCTCATTTCACTGACGTCCTTAAGAAAGTCAAGATCTATTGTAACATAAATGACTGTTACCTGCTTCAAATCAGAATCGATGCATGTTATTTTACGTGTCAAATAGTACAAACATGTTTCTATTTTTCTACAAACTTACAACGTGCTAATTAACATTTTCCTTAAAACTGATCGCAATTTCAAACAAAATGGCCATAACTTTGGAACCCTTCGGCCGCCTAAGCGTCCTTGAACTTAAGTCTTAGTCAATAAGTTTCATATAAACTCTTTCAAGGATGATAAAAGCATGGACTAAATTCTAATATCATGCACGAAAATATTTATAGATAACTTGTGTTTAGGTTCGGTGTAATGATAAAGTCCCCTTTTACCTTGAAACTAGTTCACAACCATCGACCTTCAAACTCGAGATGCAAACTCTCAAGGGTGATCAACTGTAAAGTTTCCTTATCCTGGCTAACCCGATTCTTCACATATTGCAAGCAAGAAATTGAGAGAATGAGCCTAATGACCTTGAAATTGGGCCCAGGTCATTGTCCTTCGAACTCGATATGCACATTTATAAGGGCGATAAACTGTGAGGGCTACTAAGCCTACCCCGATTCTTCGGGTACAGCGCACAAGAAATCCAAAGGTAATTGATCTTGGTCACATTCAAATAGGGTTAAGTCCTGCAATTTCGATGCAGATATTTACAAAGATGATCACCTTTATATGTTTCATGACCCTGGTCACCAAATTCTTCAGATATCATGCACAAGAAGTTCAAAAGGAAATTGACCCTGGTGACTTTGAAATTGGGACAAGGTCATTGTCCTTTGTGCTTAACGCAGACACATAAGTGATGAACTGATCAAGTTTCATGATCCCAGCTTACTGGTTTCGTTAAATACTGTGCACATGAAACTATACCGACGGACAAATAGACGGGGGAGGGAGACACAGACGGACACACGTACAGACGTCGACTACGCAAAACCCCTCTGAATTCATGGGGTGAGGATTAAAAAGGAAACGAAACTTCCATATGTTTGCACCTTTTCAAATGATGTGTGTGTGTGTGTGTGTGTGAATGTAATGGACAATATATATGTATATATACATGGAGCTATGAGAAGCCTATTGATGGTTGCATGCGCATGTAAAAAGTAAATTTCAAATGGTAAATGGATGCTGTTCCACGTACGGCTCAATGCTGAACGTAGATTCAGCCCTACCACACACAAATCCTTACTTTGTAATATAGACGGCTTCTTGTAATATACTTGGACGCATCATGGAGTAAACCCCGTTCCATTGATGCCCCCGCTGTAAAGGGGTAGTTTTCCGAATGAATTATTATTATTATTATTATTATTATTATTATTATTATTATTATTATTATTATTATTATTATTATTATTATTATTATTATTATTATGTGCATACGTGTTTTGTATTGTATGTAAGTAATATATGAAATACAAAGCCTTCCTAAATATTGTTGACTAAGACGTCATCGGCAATGTAAAAGTCGGAAAATCTGATTAACATCAAAGCTGAACTGGATTTATATATTGGCCATCGTAATTCTTAACTTTTATGGGTAGCCATTTTTTTTAAAAATACCTTTACAGGAAAAAATGCGTTTGCCACTGATAAAACTTTGATTCATAATTATGTAGATGGATCAGCTTCAGTATGATTCAGTTTTCTTAACCCTATGTAAATGTCTCCTTGGAAACCAAAATAAGGAACTGTCATGTCTCGAAATTCAATGTTCGCCGGAATTATATATATATATATATATATATATATATATATATATATATATATATATATATATATATATATATATATATATATATATATATAATTATACATATATATATATATATGTATACATATATATATTATTTTTTCGCATCATATCATATTAAGACATTTTACATGATCAAAAAATATTAAAATGCATATCTAAACACTTTTAATAATAATAATAATAATAATAATAATAATAATAATAATAATAATAATAATAATAATAATTTATTGAAACATCGTGTCCAGTGGCACAAGCAGGCCAAGGTAATCTGTGATTCCATCATAAAAAAGTAGTAGACCTAGGTACGTAAACAATGCAAAGATTTGGCATTTATGCATCAGCGACGACTTCTCTTCAAACTACAGCTATTTTGGCGATATGCTCATAAACTTAGAACATACATATTGGATCAAGCTACTTAGAAACATGTACAGATATGTTTCCTCCAACCAGATTTCTCAAAATTAATATATTTAGTCCAATAAATATCCCTTCATTCATATACTGAAAATGTATCATGTTAACTATCAGCTATGGATGCAAGAAATATCTCATATTTACTTTATCATTTCGTGTCCTTCGGTCATCGATGGCTTAGATAAAAACCGGAAAAAGTTAAATTATCACTGAACTTACGGAATTACCCTTTCCTACTTTACCACCGTGTTGATACTGTGTGAAAAATACTGACAAACCACAGAAATATGTAGCATGTCCATCAATGCCATCTTGGAGGTGCTGGTCATTTTTGTTGCTTTGTTTATTTGTTCGCTCGCTAGCTCGCTCGCTCGCTCGCTCGGTCGTTCGTTCATCCATTTTGTCGGAAATTTTGATTCGTTCGTTCGTTCATTCATCCATTCGTTCATTCATCCATTCGTTCATTTTATCGAAAAAGATATCAGTCCGTTTGTTCATTCGAGAAAAGTTTCCTTTTTTCGATGTCTAGCCCGCATTCTTTGGGTGTTTTAACTCTTTCTTGGTTAGAATAATACTGAGTGAACAGCTCGGCTCCGTGCACTGAGGAAAGCTGATGATCTGGATCATCTCATCCTGATCCGTCTTTTCTACAGTTCTAATTCAATTCTTTTCTCTATAAACGTGAAATGTAAGTGAATATGTTGAAGAAAACGACAACGTACATTCCGGTGTTTGAGCGGTAACGGGCTGAACAGACATTTACCCTGCGAAAAAGATACATTCTTGTACTTTTTTCATTAGAATTTAAGAAGGGTAAAGTTCTGGAGTATTAAATGAAGGAAATTCGTGTTCCAAAACATTTTCTTGTCGATGTAAGGTTTGAACAGCAACCTGTAGAGAGTGGCGCCATCTGGTTACTGGAGTGTCTGTTGTTTTATCGAATTCCGATTATTCGCAAACTCAGTAAATTATGTCTCCCCGTGCAACGGGTCGACATATTATTTTTGCGTCCGTTTCTTCTTCTTCTTCTTCTTCTTCTTCTTCTTCTTCTTCTTCTTCTTCTTCTTCTTCTTCTTCTTCTTCGTCTTCTTCTTCTTCTTCGTCTTCTTCTTCTTCTTCTTCTTCTTCTTCCTCCTCCTGCTCCTCCTGCTCCTGCTCCTCCTCCTCCTCCTCCTCCTCCTCCTCCTCCTCCTCCTCCTCTTCCTCTTCTTCTTCTTCTTCTTCTTCTTCTTCTTCTTCTTCTTCAACACATTGTTGCTTGCGTTGCGGACGCAATAACTCAACAAAGATCTTACTTAGGAAGTTGGAATTTTTTTGTGAAGATGTTCCTATATAAAACCTTGCTTGGGATTGCAGATGGATGACCTTGACAGTTTTTTTAAGATCACATGGGCATGTCATGTTGCATTGACGCAGACGAAATAACTCTGCAAGAATTTGAATTAGGAAGTTGAAATTTTGCATGATTATGTACCATAATATGAGCCAGGTAGAGATTGTAGATGGGTGACCTTGACCTATTTTCAAGGTCACACGACCACTTTTTAAAAATCATTGCAGATGCACTCGAGAAAGATTTGACTTAAAGAGGTTGACATTTTCTGTGATTATGTTTCTATATAAGACTTTTGTAAGACCTTGCTTGTGACTGCAGATGTATGACCTAGACCTATTTTTTAAGATCACGGGGGCATTTCCTCTCAAATCACTGTGGACATGATAACTCAAGGAAGATTTGACTTGAAAAGTTTAAATTTTATGTGAAGATGTTCTTATACAAGACCGTGCTTGGGATTCCAGATGGGCGACCTTGACGTATTTTTTTGAAGGTCACATGGGCATGTCATGTAAAAGTCACGCGGAGGCAATAACTCTGCAACGATTTGACGTAGGAGGTTTAAATTTAGCATGATTATGAACCATAATATGAACTAGGTTGGAAATGTAGATGGAAGACTTTGACTTATTTGCAAGGTCACACGACCACCTTTTAAAAATCATTACAGATGCACTCGAGAAAGATTTGACTTAAAGAGGTTGACTTTGTGTGCGATTATGTTTCTATGTAAGACTTTTGTAAGACCTTGCTTGTGACTGCAGATGTATGTCCTTGACCTACTTTTCAAGATCACGTGCGCATTTCGTCTAAGATCAATATGGACGTGATAACTCAAGAAAGATTTGACTTGGAAGAGTTGACTTAAAGAGGTTGACATCTTGTGTGATTATGTTTCTACGTAAGACTTTTGTAAGACCTTGCTTGTGACTGCAGATGTATGACCTTGACCATTTTTTCAAAATCACGTGGGCATCTCGTCTACAATCAATGTGGACGTGATAACTCAAGAAAGATTTGACTTGGAAAGTTTAAATTTTATGTAAAGATGTTCCCATATAAAACCATGTTCGGGATTGCAGATGGGCGACCTTGACGTATTTTTTGAAGGTCACATGGGCATGTCATGTAAACTTGACACGGGCGCAATAACTCTGCAAGGATTTGAGTTTGGAGGTTGAAATTTTGCATGTTTATGTACCATAATACCAATTAGGTTGGGATTGTAGATGGGTAACCTGACTTATTTTCAAGGACACTTGGCCACTTTTTAAAAATCATTGCAGATGCACTCGAGAAAGATTTGTCTTAAAGAGGTTGACATTTTGTATGATTATGTTTCTACGTTAGACTTTTGTAAGACCTTGCTTGTGACTTCAGATGTATGACCTTGACCTATTTTTCAAGGTAACGGGGGCATTTCGTCAAAAATCAACGTTTTGAAATGTCAATAAAGAGTGTACCTTCACCATATCTGTAGATCATTGGAATCGGTATGCCTATTTGAAAAAAAATAGGGTGACATTAGGTGGGGCGCATGGGGAGACATTAATTTGGTTTTCTGTAGGAAAATCTGCCCGTTCCAATTAAAATATCTTAACTTTACACGGTTATGTAAACGAAGCTGGTATTTATACTGTTGTTCACAAATTACCGGGGGTTGGGGGGTATTTTTTTTATTCTTGTTGTTGTTTGTTTTTTCAATTTTTTTGTTTTGTTTATTTTTCTTTTGATATTTGATGCAAAATGCCAATTGCGCAATTTGCCTTTGAAAAAAGTTCCCTTTAGATTGCGTTATGACTTTTTGTCAATATCATGGTTGATTACGTACAACCACGTATCAAGCTTAAACGAGGGGATCATCAGCTTTACTACCTTCTTCAAACTTTTTTTTTTTTTTTTTTTTTTACAAATTATCAAATTGATACTCACATGCAATTTATCTTTCAACAAGAGCATTAGTTATCTAGTCAAATCTTCCGTGTCTTTATATTTTTATGGATAGATCAAGACGTCCATGAAGATACTTTGTAAAAATTTTATTTCTTAGATGAGATAAAGATGAAATGCTTATTGGATACAGAATGACAAAATGAACTAATACTTTGTTTCAAGGCAAATGACAATTAGTTCTCTTGGATATTTAAATATATTTTCAGATTCACCATCTTATAAATCTGGGTGAGGAAGGTTCATAAAATGCAATGAATTAATACACCATGTTTCGAAATATGGAAAGTTATTCCGGTGGCTGAAGCAGAAATTAGGCTCTTTTTTCCACAGGCGTAATGTTAAATTGTGTTGCAACATCAATTTTCGTCACACATCAGACAATTTGTGAGTTTTATCTTCCCTCCTGCTGTTGACATCGCTTCTCAACTGGGATAATGACTCCTCTCATCAGATATTTATAAGCATAATTAAATACAAGGGAATACAGCGAACATGTTATGCTTACATTTCAGCTAGGCGACTGGTGCCAAAGGTAGCAGGTTCGAGTCCCGCTCGTTCCGAACATGCAAAATCAACATCCTGTTGGCCTATGAGCTACTCGGGGTAAGACTGGTACAATCTTTGTCCAAGTCGAAACCATCATGCTGGAGTCTAAGTCCATCAATACGAATACATGACTGCGACTCTGCATAGCACCACCTGAACACGATGATTAATTTGTCAAACCTTCTAAGTGCCATTCCATCATTATCTAGTTTATCACAGTTAACTCTATCGCAACAGATTCTGCCACGAAGCACATTCCTGTCATCATTAACTCTTAAAATACCCATGATGTCATTTAGCGTTGTTATAAAAAAAATACGCCACATTGCAATGATAAGCACAACGGAAGCTGCGGAGACAGGTGGAATAAAAAGAGTTAATACAATCACAAAGGTTCTGGAATCTTCATGCGCGACGATTGACACGCTCGGTAGCCATGTTACTGACGTTTTTACCAACTTTGACAGCATATTCAAGACAAATGACAATGTTCGACGACTCAATATATAGCGGTCCCTGGACCGAATTTTTGAATTCAAAATTAATTTGCAAAGCAAGAAAATGTCCACAAACTATTTGTGTGTATCGAATCACTAAAAGTAAGTGGACATATTTGCACCACCAACTAACGAATCAGATTTATTGCTAGCATTGTATGATATTTACAATGGCACCTACTTGTGCTGACGGGGTTAGCTCCTGTACCTCATCTGTAGCATTGCCTAATCCAATATTCAACAATGTGGTTCACATAACCTTTTTTTTTATCTAAAAGATCATGTGGATTATGAACCAGGCCAAGCCTATGTTAATTACTGTTCCAGGGCATCGATGTTGGTCTTTACTTCCTACTTTAATGTGAGGTGGAGGAAGCAGAAGAACTCAGGGAAAACCATCGTGCAAAATCAGAAATTGGCATTCAACTTAGGCGGATCAGCCAACTTGATATATCACAAAGTCTGTCTTCAATAGATATGAACATCCGACACGATGGCGCCCACAAAGTACACAGAGGGTCCATCTCCTTACGTTTTGTCACCCTTTAAAGTTTTATGCCGATGGATATCACATAGCACTGACAATACTTGATACATATTATCAACTCAAAAGTCATTGGAATTTCATCGATTTCATCCTGGGTTTCACTTGACCAGTTTGATGAAGTTTCAATCGATTGACAAATATAGTCTATCTATATGTATGATTGCAATTTTTGCCCTGGCCCCCCACTGGCAGCTAATTTTCGGGTCACTATCTTATATCCAAGTTTGACAAAAGTCGCTGTGCTCTGAATTGACATAACGATACCAGATTCATATTCTTTGTAAACCGGCCCTTCTTTCAAATACCAGCATGCCTGCAGTTGAACAGACCATAAGAATAGTCCAGGTCAACAGCTTTCCTCGGTGCACCTTGCATTGCGCCCAAAACGCACCGAGGGAAGTCGTTCACTCGGTAAAAACGTGGAACTAAATTCTTGTGTCAATACGAAAGTTAATTAAATGAAACGAATTATTATCTTATCTCCAGTTTAAAAAGTCAAAGTATTCTGAGAGACAGAAATATTCACAACTCAAATACATTGCATCGGCATGTACTCTCAGCGCCAAAATGTTCAGATCGTTCACGTTGTAAAGTGGATCTTTGGAAATGTTACGACGCCTCGACAAAAAAAAAAAAAAGACACTTTCAGTTCGTGACCGTGTGGTCAGTTGCTCCCCGTCACACGAGCTTTCACTGATACTGTTGATGGGCAGGATGCGTTCATTTACATGTTCTCATAGCCCTCACTTCGTGGTCCACATTTCTTGATTATGATAAAGATGATGATCGCAATTACGACGATGGCGAGTAGAACACCAATCACTATGCCGGCTATCTGACCCGGGGTCAGCCCTTTGCGGGCCGGGACAGCTGCAACAACAGAACGGTATACATTACATGCGCCAACAGGACATCGTCTGTAATGATCTTAATACATGAAAAATAAATTAATAATGTGAGCCTGCATGTAGTGTCAAATTGTGATAAGCATTGGCTAAATGTGTTTATGCGAGAAAGTTAGCATGCCCTTAACTGATTGCAGTGTTTAACCAAAGCAATTGATTGTTTCAACAAAAGACCTAAGTTCAAATTTAAATGAATGACAAAAAGGTGTAAAACTTTTTTTTTTTTTTTTTTTTTTTTTTTTTTTTTGGTGTGTTTGCATTGGTACATGGTATTCTCATTCGAATGTGGTAAGCTCAAGATTATACGAGCAACGGTCCGGTCATAAATCCAACAAAAGTGAACCTTTGCTGAAGCCACATACATATTTTGCTCACACCAATTTCATATGGTGAACTGCACCAAACCTGTATCATTATTTATAAGCGAACCAAACAATTTTATAAGGAAAATAATGTTTGTAAGCTCCACATGTGTAATGCTATACTTAGCAAATACGACGTCATCAATATGTTTGCTCCCAAATATACCTGTTTATGAAGACCCGTGACACCAATTTTGGCCGCTGTATTTATGGAGTATGAACACGTGCGCCAACAAAACTAATGCAATGCCCTTTTCCATCGTAAGATATTTAATGTCACGAATCGTGGAAAGAACGCGAAACTCAAACGCTTGAATATTACTACATGTGGCGGTAAATTCGCAAAGTTGAATACGGTTGGAAAATGTAAAATTTTAACTTCGCAGGATTTTTTTTTAAATGAACCTTAACCGCACAAACACGACAGTACAATCTGATTCAGGTGAGTTTTCACCCTACCGACCTGTTGTTAGAGGATGCCTTGTTGTGTTTGACGTAGTCCCCGTGAACGGACTTACACTTCCAGTAGGGGGTGACTTTGTGTGGACTGTGGATGTATAATTCCTGGTAGAGGTTGTGCCAGTGTGGGCGGTGGACGTATAATTCCTGGTAGAAGTTGTACCAGTGTGGGCGGTGGACGTATAATTCCTGGTAGGGGTTGTGCCAGTGTGGGCGGTGGACGTATAATTCCTGGTAGAAGTTGTACCAGTGTGGGCGGTGGACGTATAATTCCTGGTAGGGGTTGTGCCAGTGTGGGCGGTGGACGTATAATTACCACTAGTGGTTGTAAGATTACTGGATGTAGTAGGAGCAGGAGGGCTTGTAACAGTGGATGGATGATCGCATTGATCGTACTCTACAAAATTAATAAAATATGGCGAATTAGGTGTTTCATGACCAAGTACTTTTGGTAATGAGTAATTTGACAATAATGGAATAACACAATATAATTTGTTGGTAAAAAGAGTCGAACTGCAAACATAAAACAAAACAATACATTTCATCATTAACATCATCATAGATGCCATAATTATTTTTCCTCACACACACACGCGCGCGCGCGCACGTACAAACACATTTTTGCGTGACGCGGTGCCTCTGCAATATCACTCTCTCTCATTTCTAAATTTTACATGTAGAGTAATACGAAAAACACAGCTTTTACTTTTCACTCATGACGTCTCTGGTATAACCCAAGGCAACCTTTTTAATTATTATTAATTCTTTCTGCCTCTCCGCTTTGCTCATGCCCAATTACGTGCACAATTTTTCTCGTGTACCACAAGATACAAGAACACCACTTTTGTAATAATCATGGAGCTTTAGGTAAAACCAACAAATAATTTGGAGCAATCAAGATGTTCCAAATTATGCAAACTAGACGGATTTGAAAATTTTCAGTTTTGGAAGAGACTTCGTTCAATTTCGACTGTTTGTCTTCCAAACGCTAGGCATATTACAGATGGGTGATAGCATTTGCAACGATCATGGGGAAAAAATCGGATTTTTATTGCATGCAAGATTATATGGCGTAAAGATGTCAACCTAACCTCCATATATATTTGTGATAACTGCACACCCAATGGCTAATCATAACGTATAACTTCATATCATTTAATATTATGATGCCCGAGATCAGCTCAAATTTTAAAACTCCGTTATCTTCATCCAACATATTTGGAAATAATGGCATGCCAAATTAAATGACTATGTATTTAATAACTGCAGGATCAATAAAATTATACTAAAAGGGCATTTCAAAATGTGAAATTAGGCCCTAACTTTGTATGACTTTAAGCCTATGACAGATAAAGACATGGTTCTATAGAAAAAAGTAGCTCTACTTAATTGCACTAATGTAAAATTTTGTCAACTGTTCTTTGTATGCGCAATGATAGATTTTCAGGGAAGCAAATTATATTTTCTAGTTCATAAATTTGTTTTTAAGACCACTACAAGACATTGGAATGGGATACCAGCACATGGTCCAGAACTAACTGAAAAGATAATAATCAAACGTCAAGAAGCACAAATGGCAACTAGAAAAGACGGTTTGCTTCAAAGCAAATCTGTCTATGTGCCTTCAAAAGTTGTAAATATTACATGGTACAACTTTTGCCCCTTTGGTACTTCACATTCCATTAAGCTTATGGCTGGATGAAAGTTTTCAAAAAGTCCAAATGACCTTGACTTTTGACCTTTACGGGTTACATGTAAGTTTCAAAGAGTGCAGTGTTACAAAAGGTACTATTTGAGCCCAACATGATCAAAATTGGATAAAAATTGACTAAGTTATAGCTAGAAGAAAGCCACCATCGAAAGTGGCATTTGACCTTGAGATGATCTCTACCTGAAGTGAACCTTGACCTTTAAATGACATTTTGACCTTAAAGTGACCTTTGACCTTGGCATGACCTTTGACCTTGACATGGCCTTGACATGTGAGACGACCTTTGACTTGCTATGATCGAACTTCTACACACTCGGAACCACATCTACCATGGCATATAAGATATTGAAGATATGAAACTTTAATTAGCCCTCATTTGCATAATTTGAAAAGCATGACCTCTCATTATGAAAACGCGAAACTTCATCTATAGAAGTATAATTGTGTCAAGTTTGGAGTTTCTATGTATAATGAAATCATGGACAAATTTGCCTGTAAAGAAAGAAAGAAAGAAAGAAAGAATGAAAGAATGAAAGAAAAAGAAAGAAAGAAAGAAAGAAAGAAAGAAAGAAAGAAAGAAAGAAAGAAAGAAAGAAAGAAAGAAAGAAAGAAAGAAAGAAAAAAAGAAAAAGAATTCCTAGAAAAAAATGTCTGTTTTGGCACACAGACATAACAAGAGTGCCAAAGTAAAATATTGTAAAGAATGGTTCCTTTCTGAAACATTTCAACATGGTAAAGTACACATCGTACCATATTTTACAAACTGTACCACAATGTGTGTGTACGAGTATATTATAGGCCACCTTAATCTAAGTATAGTCACGCTGCAAGTCATACTGACGTGACGATTTGTTGAATATTATAAGGAATACTGGGTAAAACATCCGTTTGCATAACTATCGGACTGTTATTCGGCATCAGAGACGAACAGACAGAGTATGCACACCTCTGTATCCATAGGTGATTTTTCCTAAATCACACGACCAAGTTTTTACAGTTCATGTATTGATCCAATCTTACCTTTCACGATTGTGATTCTAGCAAGTGGTTTAGTTTTTCCCGTGATGACATATCTCTCCACTTCTTCATTGCATAGAGCGGCCGGCATGACATATGCATCTTTACCCTTGTCTGGAATTATCTGAAATAAAAAGCAGGCCTTAACTGTCTATACTGGTAAACAAAAGATCAGGATACGGTTACAAAAGTTTCAATATTCATTAACTATCTAATAAATTACTAGTTTTATTAATTTACTGGGGGTTTTTTGTGTGTGTGGTTGGTTTTTTTGTTTGTTTGTTTGTTTGTTTTTTTGTTTGTTTATTTGTTGTTGGGATTTTTTTTCTGCAAATTGTGACTTTTGCATGTTTGGTCTCCTCTGTGTGCAGTAGAAACTACATATGGGTTGAGAGAATGCCTGGGGCTGGGTCCCAGCCGCAGTGGGTGCCAAATATGTGAATTCACTTCTAATCCAAAATTCTAAATTTTCATCCTTGTTTGTATTCATAAAGTTAGGTATATAGCCACTTGGACTGCTCTCGTGATTAAACACACAAACTGCAACAAAGTGTTTAATAAAAAGAATAAAACAACAACACACAGGCGCATAGTTACTCCAAGAGATTACAATTGAAACCCCCTTTTTACATTATGTTATAAATTTTTTTATGTGTGTTCGCGGAGGACAGAGGAATGGTTTTGCTTGTTTCTCTAGGCTGTGCAAATACTAGCTGTGTCACAACACAGTGTTTTAATTTAAGGAGGGCATCCAATCTGAGAATACAGTTTGTTCTTTTCGCAGTGCATGAACGAGGTCAGGTCTATTTGTAACACATTAGTGTGGGCTTGGGTTTCAGGCCAGCTGGTCTATTTGGTTTTTTTATAGAGAAGGAACATGGACATTTATGGATTCCTGTTCTCACAGTAAGTTTACATTTGTATGTATTTTTTATATCCATATACTAGTTCATATAAATTCTCCAAGTATTGCCATTATAAGTAATTCTTACTTATACAGCATGTATTTATGTATTTGCTGATATTTCATGTTCATACGTTCTTTACATTCAGTTGGGTTGCCTTTGCCATATGCAAGGTATAGGCAAGCA
Source organism: Hermodice carunculata (assembly GCA_964020975.1). Lineage (NCBI taxonomy): Eukaryota > Metazoa > Annelida > Polychaeta > Eunicida > Amphinomidae > Hermodice > Hermodice carunculata. The sequence continues at coordinate 43,519,978 of OZ026612.1, read as the reverse complement.
GCCGCCATCATATAAAAGGCATGCACGGGAACTTGAGCTGCGAAAATGCTTGACGGTTTCCCGCTGATGACCTGGTAATAAATTGACTGTAACAAGACGCATTCTTTTGTCAAAATAACACACTTCACACAGCTTTGCTCCAATGTTTCGCAACATCTTGCAAGGCGTTCCTGAAGATGATATGACGAGAATGATTCCTTATGGAAAAACAGTATTGTTCAACATGCAATCGAGAAGCCCGTGGCTATTCTGCAAATTCTGAGTTCCGGGCCTGTGCCGCCCCTGAAGGCTACACCCAACCCCATTTCGGGGAAAACCACCACTGAAAGTGAAGTGTTCTGTTCAATTCAATCTTTATTTTAAGTTGGTTTTCATAACCATTACAACATTTGTGCAAGTGCTATTTTCACCGACATACGTAAATAAAAATACAGACTTTAAGTAAGGAGCAAATACTTGATTAAATAACAGTCATAAAACCACAAACAATCAAATTGACATAAGACAGATAAGGAAGAAAAAATAAATCTGATAAAATCATATCGAACAAATAAAACATAAGTCTAAAAAATATATTTCCTTCATGGCACCACTATAGCAAATACTCCATTAAATAATAATCATAAAGCCGCGAACAATCAAAATGACACAAGACAGATAAGGAAGAATGAATAAATCTGATAAAATCATATCGACCAAAAATAAAACATAAGTCTAAAAAATAAATTTCCTTTATGGCACCGCTATAGCAATAAATTGTAAGATTGACACTGTTGGATCTTACAGTGTTAAAAGCCAGAAGTATCACGCTAGCATTAAACCCAGTTATGATCCGTACACAAATAGCAACTACATTGTGGCCCAGTCTAAGTTTTTATGGCTTCTTTAAATTTGTCGATTTCATCCAGAGCCTTCCATTTGTTAGGCAGATTGTTCATTTTCTCCATACCACCCAGCACGACAAGTTCCAACTATCTAGAGCTTTGTTCTATGTCATGTATTTGTCTTCTGCCCCTTCCCTGTTTGATTGGTAGAATAAAACATGAGGTTATCATCGTCGTTCAGCCGCAGTCACCGCGCAGAGCGGGGTCATAAGACAATGGAGGTCATGGTTCAAAAATGAAGCTCGGTATCTTCCTCTGTTATGCCACATATCGTACAACAAGAGGATTTGGTCGTGGACAACTTTATCACTGACAAGATTTATATTGATATGCCCATACTCAAACAGATGAACAACCATTATGTGGTAAATCGCTCAATATTCAACTTATTGTGCACAAATCATTTGAAGACCATAGAAACGTAAGGTACCCCCCCCCCCAAAAAAAGTCCAAATGTGGTTTTGCTTACCTGATTTCATACAGTATTTTTCGTGACGTTGTAAAATAGGTTTTTCTGCTGTACTTTAAAGTATAGCAATGTGGCAAACAACCGAAAGTGATACTACAAAGTACATTCTAAATGAGTATGTTCTTTCCCTAAAACAGCATCTGAGGACTGCGCAATAGCTCTACAGGTTACGATACTAATGCTTATCAAGCAGAAAGAATGTTTTCATCACAACAGCTTTCGCGTAGGGCAGATTTGTATACTTGAATATATTGAAATGAACAGTGTTGAACTGCATGTTTCTAAACCACTGACAAACAATTACACCCTTGCTTCGTCTCAGATGTATGAACCTTTACATCAAAGACCTTCTGATGTATATTGCAATTCAATTTATCGTAAATTTACTGTATATTTCTCGCTTTGCGCGAAAGTTCAAATTATTACAAAAATTTAACAAAAAATAGCATAATAACGCAAACAGAACTCATGGAACTTAGGACGACTACCCCCTATAATGGCTGCAGTGTTTAGAGATAAAAAATTTAATATGCTTATTTTGCATTGACTGTGTTTCACTTGCAGAATTATTTGAGAAGAACCCAGATGTTAAAAATTTTCAACGCTTGCATGATTCTTAGCGAAATATCACACCACTGATTTCATACAGTTTAGCCTATCGGGTTAATGGTTGCTGTAACTTGATTGTATTCATAGTCGTGGTTTCTTCGAGTGACACTTGCGGCCAATGATATCTGTGGGGGGGAAGGGAATCTTGACTATCCTGTTTTGTATTTTGTAAAATAAGACGGCGTCATGTAGATTTAGACGGGTTTGAAGGGAATCCCAGCCTGACTGGTGTACCATGCTCCTCACGCGGTGGAACCGGCTGTAGTCACCAAGGCAGAAACGTGCAGCGGCGTTTTGTACTGCCTCTAAGCATTTTGCTCCCTGCTGGGTATGTGGTGACTAAGCACTGGAGGCGTATTCCGGGCAGGGTCTGACAAGTGCCTGGTAGGCCTGGGCTTTAACTCTAGGTAGACAAGAAGATAAGTTACGCCTTAACATTCCAGTGAACGAGAGGCTTTTTTTGAGCTATTGTTTGGCAGTGGCTGTCCCAAGTTAGCTTACTGTTTACTTTTACTCCAAGGTAATCATGAGATGAGACTCTTGCAGTTCATCGTCCAAGAAGTAGGTATGGGTAAAAGGATTGCGCTTTCTTGTTACAGACATGATGGCACACTTTGAGACATTAAAGTCCATTGCCTATTTATTGGCCCAGCTTTGCAGAGTGTTGAGGTCTTGTTGCATTAATACATGGTCTTGTTGTGTTTTAATTTCTCGGTATAGAATGGTGTCATCAGCGAATAAGCGGACATCAGAATGAAGTTCATCAGCAATATCATTTATGAAAGTTAAAAATAAGAGCGGGTCTAATACTGTGCCCAGGGGGACACCGGAGGCCACTGGTTTATATGTGGATTTTGATCCATTTACTACTACTGCTTGTGATCTGTAAGCCAAAAAAGATTGTATTCAATCAGCTGTCTTACCATTTACTCCCAGGTATTTTAGCTTGAGAATGAGACGTTTGTGAGGCACTCGATCAAAAGCCTTACTAAAATCTAATAATGCCATATCTGTTAGTCCTTTAGATTCTAAGGTAAGTGCCTAACCATGTATAGCTGAGACAAGTTGAGTCTCGCATGAGGACCCAGGTCTGAATCCATGCTGTCTAAACGTGAGTATGTTGTTTTCTTCCAGGTGAGTGGCGATGTGACTAAATAATACATGTTCCATGACTTTACACACTATACATGTAAGGGAAACCGGCCTGCACTTCACCGGCTCTGTTTTGTCGCCCTTTTGTATACTTGATGCAATGTACGAGCGATTCTTGGATACAACAGAAAGAAACTTCAAGAACGTTTTCAAGGGAAGAGAGGATGGTCAGATTCAGTGGATTTGGTAATGGAACAGAAAGGAGAAAACTGGCACCGTTGGGCATTGCCTTCAATGGGCATGTAAATCACAGGTCACAGTGACCCCATCGTGGCGTTGGTCATTCTTTTCAATGGGCCTGTAACCACAGCTCACGGTGGCCTAATAATGTCGTCGGTCAGCCATTTCAATGGCCATGTAATCACACAGCTAATGGTAGTTCAATAATGGCGTTCGCAATCGACATTGGTGGGCATGTAATCATAGATTGCCATCTGATACTCACTGGGCTCACTGGCATGGACAAGGTTGTGATCATTGACCTTGGTGGATAGTAGTAAATTGCCTTCAGTGCGCATGTAATCATAGATCAATGTTTTCCCCCACATTATAAGCTCAAAGGTGGCCCACCTTTCATCTTTTCTTCACCACCTTTCTTCTTTTTCATTAAAAAGTAGGTTATTTTAGTGATGTTTATGCAACATTTGATCTTTATCTGTCATGGAACAAGAAATTCTAGGTTGCCATCAGGTTCACCACCTTTCTGGCCTCAAAACTGGGAAAAAAAACCCTGTAGATGATCAAGGTTTTTTAAAATATCGATGTTTCATCATTGCCTTATATAAATTCGGCATGTCAAATTTAGATAAACATCAAACTATTAACCCACAGCAGTTTGATGATAAGTGTTTGCTATTTTAATGACCCTCAAACGTGTTTACAAAACGCAAGTTACCACCGGAACGTCAAGAATATGGGAAAGCGAACAGCAACAGTTGTGAACATGGCAGCCAGGGTTCAAGATAACTGTGTTACGTCATGACACAGCAGCATGCAACAGCCTCTTTGTGAATAAAATGCTACTGGGAAACATATTTGTACATTATCTCAACAATGGGGCTAGCCGTTTTGATAAAACAATCAAAATTGGATTCAATGGTAGAAAAGTGACATGCGATTGCATCGCTATTTTCACACATAAGCAATCAAAATGAGACAGTGAACAACTTTCTTGGTTGCTGATGCTAAACTTTCCGTAATTGTTGATCGATTTTATCCTAAGAATGCCATTTCATAGACGGCACAGTATTGAAACGAACTTCCAGATTCAAAATGCACGATAAGAAAGACAAATAGCAATCACTCCAGTTCCAAGCTATATCTCTGCTGTGCAACTATTTCTCCTAGCCAAGAACTCAATACGTGGATGATTTAGCTTGGATATCCGAGGACCCACACTGCAAATATCTATCGGTGACCACATTGGGTACAGTTTATGGACCCCCAAAACAACGAAATCCATGCACAAACACACCAATTGCTACTGTGCCGCCTCGTACGATGCAAACGGATGACGCAATCAGGGTCGGCGGTTTGAAAAGTACAATTTTACGTAGTAATCACGTAAATTAACCTTAATATATAAAATATGGTATATTGCAGGAACAGCGGCCATTTTGAACATCAAAACAATTATGTTTTGTGTAAATCATGTCTCCGTATATACATCTCAACCCCTACACCCCACGGGCAGTAATTTGTCGATTTTGCAACCGCCTTTTTCAGCTGATACCAGGGCATCCGACAGAGCTCTGATAAAGACATTCCTTGGCGTGAGATATAAACACGGTTCCTTACCTCTGATGACCAGTCTGAATTATTGTCAATGAGAGATACATTTCCATTATAACGACTTAGTACTTCAAGGCCATGTGCAATGAGGTAAAATGATGTTACCTCTAGACCAAATATCAAATATATGCAGTCGTGACAGTCAGAATGAAATAGATAAACTGTTGTATTACCAAACAGGTGGCGTGGCTGCTCTGCTGAGGGATGGCGGTGATCAAGAACCGGGAGCTGTTACTGGTACTTCTCCACCTGGCCAGGCATAGTGAATCTGTTGAAAACGTGATCATATGAACTGTGTTTAGCATACCTTTCTTCCTTTCTATATTATAGAATAGAAACGCAACTAGGAAAGATGATTTGCTGCATAGCAAATCAGTGTGTGTGTCTTCAAAGCATATTGGTATGGCAATGTACAACTGTTCCATAACACAGGAGTAGAAGTTGGAATGGCATCTCTATCTATTATAGTTTTGAAGTTATTCAAGATTTAAAATTTCTAATTGTGCCATTTGGCATAATTTAAATTGCTACATTCATTGTTAATTCATTAGGTGTGCAATGGTCAACAACCCCCTAGTAGAAGTTGGAATGACATTTCTATCGATTAAAGTGTTGACGATATTCAAGATTGAAAATTTCAAATGCTGCTAATTAGCATAATTTAAATTGCTACAACTTTTGTTTTATATTCATTAGATGCGCACTGGTCAATAACCCCCTAGTAGAAGTTGGAATGACGTTTCTATCTATTATACTTTTGAAGATATTCAAGATTTAAAATTTCAAATGCCCCTAATTTGCATAATTTTAAACATCTTCACTCCCCTGTACAAAACGGTCAAACTCCTTGTATGGAGGTACAATCATGCCAGGTTTGGAGTTGCTATGTATAAGAGTGTCCGAGAAAAGTGTCGGACAAATTTGCTGGTAAAGAAGAAAGAAAGAAAGAAAGAAAGAAAGAAAGAAAGAAAGAAAGAAAGAAAGAAAGAAAGAAAGAAAGAAAGAAAGAAAGAAAGAAAGAAAGAAAGAAAGAAAGAAAGAAAGAAAGAAAGAAAGAAAGAAAGAAAGAAAGAAAGAAAGAAAGAAAGAAAGAAAGAAAGAAAGAAAGAAAGAAAGAAAGAAAGCAAGAAAAAGAAAAAACAGAAAAGTGTGTGTTGACACACACACTTGAAATATTAGGGTTGGGTATCGTTACTTATTACTCTATCACGATACTTTTCGGTACAGAGCCGTGTATCACGGTACATGTCGCGATATATCATGAGAGTGATGAAGTGATCACACTCTTTGAATTTACACACAACAGTCAGTATCACAGCCTCTGTGATGGTGCTTTGATAAATCATTCTGCCGTGTCTACATACACCAGCAATGAATTGATAATGTAGGCTGTGAAATGTGTTTTATTGCTGTTCATCTCCATACCGGGATGCGTTTTCTTAATTTTTTTTCATATAAAATTTATAAGTTATGATAAGATTGAAGTTTGTTATCCCATCCTGAAAATTCGGTCCACAATGAATGTATAACGATCGGTTCGGCACAGGGTTGATATTGCTGTATTTCGATATATCGTCTCAACCCTACTAACTATCAATAGTATTCAGATCTAAACAGCTAGAACACAAACACATTACGCAAAAATAAACGTATTTATATCGTGCTTATTTGTTAGATTAATCGTACAAAACTACTGAAGTAAACAGCTTTTTCTGCTCATGGATATTTTATTTATTTATTACCAGGAAAACTTCCCCTTTACAGCGGGGACACCGATGGAAGGGGGTAAATTCCATGATGCGTCCAATATATGTACAAGTAATTCGTCATCCTTATTGAAGCTTCTAGCTAACACCTCCCGTTACGTCGACCATCGATAAACTGTTTGACAGTCAAACAGTACTACGGTTGATTCATACCATTAAATCTTGTTAAAATGTGACTACGTTATTGCTTAAATAAGCAACACGAAATGAAAAAAAAAAATTATATACTTCGAAGCTTGTCTCCAATATTGAATTATCCATTTGCACAGTGCAGTGCAATGCAAGCGGGTGTTGTTTTGACTGGCCCCTTGAAGGCAACAATGTTCATGGCTGCAAATCATTCACAAAAAATTATTATGGAATATGAGTGCATTGTGTGTAATGTCTTTTTTTTTCCAAAGCGCAATTGATTTGGCCAGCTGCTTCTACTGTGCCATTCCAACTGTGTTTATGCACATTTTGCCTCATTTCAGAAAAGGGTCTATTAAACGTCCTGATTTGTGTGCACGTTAGTACCATGGTGTAACTTGCGAATCAGCATATCATGACCACCCAAAAGTCGGTGCTGCCACGCTGTGGTAAATGCCAGAACAAACATCGCACAGAGAGAAATAACAAGGACGTGTCGTGGCACGTTCATAGAATTACTTACTATAGTGGCCGATGAAGCCCCCTTGACACGCAATATTTGATTCTATGCTCTTTAGGTCCTTGCAATTTTGGTTGTCAGTAAAATTGCCTGTACATGTTCTCTTGATTTTACTTCCTGGAGATTGGATAGTCATGTTGAAAGTAAAGTTTCCTCCAAATCCACACAGAGTTGTTTCATTTAGCCATCTAGGATTAGCACCTGTAAGTAACGTGTAATCAAAGAGACACAGTCATTTTAATCAGCATGTTTGTAAATCATAATGATTCAGCATGTGTCTGTTTTAAGTAACGTGTAATACTTTCCAGGTTTAATTGAAGAAAACATTGCGTGTCTTATTGGATAATTTGCTTCCACGAAGTCTACATATAACTTCACGAGTCCTGTGCTGTTCGGTAGCTGTCCTTCGTCTTTATGGCAAGCCGTTTGATAGTTAGCCCTGTTTGGCGATATTACTAAATTATCTAGCGATATCACTAAATATTATCGCTAAATAATTTAGAAATTTATCAAAAGCATGTAGAGATATCCGTAAATCATTTAGTGATATCGCTAACTGATTAGGCGACATCTCTAAATCATTTAGTGATATCACTAAATGATTTAGAGATGTCGCTTGATTATTTGGTAATATTTCTAAATTTGCGTGATTTAACGAAATCGCCTTAGAATTTAGCGCTATCGCTAAATGTATTTCCGCTTCCTGTCCTATTTTGTCCAATATAGGTGCCCATTTGAATGAAGCGCGATGGGTAAGTGTCCGTCTTGTCTGGCATTCTGAATGGGTCCATCATTTTGCTGCAAAGGCACTCACTACTGATTATTAAGTTTGTTGTAAAATTTAGCAGTACAGCCAAGTCCAAATACTCGCTCCTTCGCGCCAATCACTACACACTCATGGTACCAGTGCCCAGCATGCACCGATTCGATTATTTATATATGTCGCTTCATACGTCTTACTTAGCGATATCTCTTAATCATTCAGCGATATCGCTAAATAGTCGATATCTCTTAATGATTAAGGGATATCACTAAATGATTTAAATATAGCACTGAACGGGATCGCTTAGCGATATCGCCAAATGATTTGTCGTTATCGTTACATAATTTAGTGATATCGCCAAATACGATGAAACGTCAAAACGGCTTGCCATAGTTTATTGAGGTAAAGCGCAGAATAGGTGTCATACTCCTCCAAAAGAACCTGTGAGGAAACTTTCTTTTCCGCAGTCATTTCCCCAAACAACTCCGGAAAAAGTTGGAGACCAAATTGCGAATATACTTTGTTTAAAAGAAACTCACTGATTAGATTTTTCATGTATTTGCTTCGGAAAGTTTCTCCAAGAGGCTGGGGGTCGTCCCGAAACTGGCTACTCTCGCACACGTCTCGTTTATCCTTGAACGTGATCACACTCTGGCCTGCAAGTCAATTCTCGAATTAATTACCAAAAAAAAAAAAAAGAAAAAAAAAAAAAAAAAAACGTTTACCAACCACACCGTCATAACTCTGACAGAGTGGCAGAATGGAACTGAACTGATTCTACAGCACATCGCTTTAACAACCGATGGCCTATGATAGGCTTGGTCGGTCATGCTTATAGATATTCAATTATTATCATTTTATGAATGCCATATTTACGCAGCGAGGAAGTGAATAACGTTTTTTTCGGGGAGAAGGATATCCTGATGAACAACCAAGTTGTGCTGCTGTGTTTGTATGTAATTAATGCGTAATTATAGTTAGTTTTTAAACAGCAGCGAGAAGAGAAGTTCCGAGTTTAATCATTATCATGTTTTGGTTCAATTAACATGCTTTTTATTTTATGTTATGTGTTTTGGGGTCAATTCAGGATATTGAACACAAGTCAAAATATAAAATATACATGATTATTTATTTTGGTCCTATCAGAAAATGATATGGTTGAGATCATTTATATGCTGCATATTGTAGCGCCGTAAAATTGAAGTGCTGTTGCACTTAATATATCAAATCGACATATCTTCTGTTTATCATTTCCCCTAGTGGATTTTGATAATATATGAGATGTCAATATTGCTGGTGTCTTACTGAGTTTATATGAAAGTACTGGCTTTGTCTTCCTGTTGAATTTTGCACACAGGTAGCGCGGCAGGCTGCAAATATAAACCAAATAACAACGGTGTCATGATGGAGTTCGTGACCTTATTTCAACAGAGAGTGCAAGACAGACCTATCTCATCTGTATTTTAATGCCATCTGATTGTGTGTTATATGTTAAAAGAACATTTTGTTGTAAAAATGAATGTACGAAGTCATTATTTTGTCAGTAGGACGTGTGCAATCAAACTCTATGCCACGAACCACCCTGTGCCTGTATATCATGTTGGTGAAACTTGATCAGAATATCAATCGTGTGGTTTACCTTCATGCTTCAAGATGGTAATTCCTGTTGCATTAGCCAACGAATTCAAAAGCACAAGGGGCCGCTTCACTAGACAACCGCTTCTGACAAAGTTAACACATGCCAACAACCAACAACTATCCCTCTCGATTAGGGAAAAAGGAAAAGAAAAACTCAAGGTGGATAACCACTGGTGACGACACTGTTAATCCGTACTCGAGGACTGTGTCAACAGCTTGCTACACACTGCTCCGGACATGCACCCACAGCATGGCAGTTTATGAACCCTAACCACTTCCGGTCTCGTTTTTATTCTATACTTTTGATGAAAGCCCCAGGCGTTTGAAATTATTGCTCCGCTCGTTTTCGACTGGTTTTTGCCAGGCATAATATATTAGCAATTAAATATCAGAGGCCTACATACCATCCACGGGTTTCACCTGGGGTCTGTCTCAGCACGTACGAAAGCGAATCCAGTGATGAGTTCAACCTGAAACTTCCAAAATCCTCGACTGTAAAAGTTCTTGCTGATATCTGGTTATGACGAACCTTCTCCCCCAGCGGTGCCAACCATTTCCCTCGTAAAGAGCGCATAAATGCGGGTCCCTTCTCATCAGACAGGTTGAATGAAGACTTCGATTCTGCAAATGACAATTGCATTTATTCTACTCCGAGCAACCAAAGACATGCATGGGACTTCAGAATCATGTCAGAAATTGTTTGCATTTAGGGCATTTTTTTTTCAAACAGATGAAGATAACCCAAATTGTGAGAACTTCAATTTCAAATCATAATTCCAAAGCAAACACAGAAAAGGGATATCCCTCATACATTTTAAAGTTCTTTAGGCCTACATTGTAAACAAATTTATAATTTAACAATATTTCTAAAAATTCAGTCAATATTATTATATAACATTTTTGTTACAACTCGATGTGTTTTTTTCACCAATTATCTAAAACTCTTTTGATGCCGCCTTTAAAAATATATATTTAATGTTTGTAACAATAATTTTTAACTATGGACTTCCAAAGGTTATAGTTACTCAATAATAACATTTTTTGTATGTGTGTCGCCCGTCGTTAAAGATTTCAAAAGTAGGATGGGCCCAGTCAGCATGGTTGTACACCCTGAATTCTGAACTTTCGTCATTCATTCAGCAAGTATGCAGCGCACAAACACGTTGACTGGGTGCAACTTCGGAGTTCCTATCTTCATTGACTTCTTTAGTGGAAACAAAAGTTCAACGTATTTCTGAGGGTAGTCAAGACTGCAGCTTACCACAGAGCCCGCACGTCTTCATGCACCCATGAGAACCCACGAACTTGCAAAGGTGAACATCTTTAAGTATTTTGCAGAGAGTGGCACCCCACTTGTCAAAACAATCTGGAATAACAGTCAGCAACGAGATCAACTGTTAGCTTTCTGACACGTTTATTAATCAATATACATGTATAGGTATTTGATGTTGTTGATATAAGAATGTCTAGCTCCGCTTGCCTGAACGTCACGCGGGCCCTTTTTGAAACGACAGCTTTGGGGTTCAGTGAAACCGCAACCGGCTTCTCGCGGTTTTTTCTGTTTGGTTCCACATAATATTCTTTTATTAGGCAATACATTTTAGCCTGATTTAACTGACATATTTAACGAAAATAAAAGACAAAATGTTTGATAAATTATCTGCGTAAATAAATGGTTACTCGGATCTACAAGAGTATGCATTCATATTTTGCCACTTTTGATATATTATTTATCATGCAGAAATGTATAAACCTTATAACAATAATTATATTTGTTCTTAAATTTCTGATGGGAGCTTCAAAAGAGTTTCATATTTTTAATATGGTCTTACCAGAGGCACAAATTCCACACGACAGCCGACAGTAAGTAGCAAAGAGAGATGATGAACACAAGCCTAACTTCTTCTTCTCCTTGCAAATGTTGCGATCTATATCATCCTGACATCCTATAGTATCTGCAAATCAAAGTCAAAGAGATCTTGTGTGCTTTGGTCTAAAAAAATAACAATGACGTGAAAGATGTCTTCAAAGTGACACGTCCCTTTATCGGTATCTGATCAAGTGAGTAAAATAATAGGATAGAAACAACAGGTGTCGCTGCCTACCGAGGACTTTCAACAGCTTCGGCTTCTTCGTTGTCACTTTTGATTTTTGATTTAAACATATTTTATTGATCAAATACATCGAAATTATCATACAATATAATTACCTCAGCAATTGGAAAAAAGGGCAAAACCCTATTCGAATCCCTCTTGCGAGAAAGGACAACACATAAACAGGACAGACCTAGACGCATTAGACAAATAATAAGATGACGAACACAGTGACGTAACAGATAGTGGGGCTATGTAAATTATTTCTATATTAGGTCTGCAAATGTGTATCATAAGCTAGCATTGTAGCAGAATCTGATATGTGTTCAGTTTGCCTAAAAATCTAACCTGTGCCTGCCGGTTTGAAGCGGCCGGTTTCGGAAATATACTCGTGTACTGCTGAAAAAATTGCAATATTTACTTCAAGAGAACATTCAGAGCAGCCGTATAATACTGTCTGTAATGTGAACGGAGCATACAAGGAAATCGTAGTATGGAGAACTGATCGCTGAACAGCATAAGAAGGACATATAAAAAAGTAATGCCACGCATCTTCACTGGATATACCACAATCACATAAAGGTGTATCTTTCACGCCGATCTTAAACAGGTGAGAATTTAATTGGCTCGCACCCAGAATTGTCACTTTTAATGTACATATGTTGAGTACACGATAACATTGAAAAAGTCACGGCATCCAAATCCAAATTTCACCTTTGCAGACATCTGGGAACTTTTCCTAAAGCCTGGAAGCATCAAGGATTAAAAACCAAGACCGAAGAAGTTTCACGTGGTAAGTGGATAAATATTGGCGAGTGTTCAAATGATTTAACACGTGCCTTTCGAGAAAACCCTTTATCTGTGGTTGAGTGAAATGCATTAAGAATGTTACAATAACTGATGCGATGCTTATTGAGAAAGCTGAAAAAATAGGCGATCAGGTACAAGCTAGTGACTTTTCACATTCTTGAGGTTGGCATTTCAGACGGGATGAAAAACAAGACGGTTGTGCGAAAGGCCCGTCACCGTCTTGACATTCAACCTAAAATAAGCGCCGCACTGGTCTGGGGGTACCCATTAGTCTTTGTCTGCCATTTTAAACCCATTTGCCAAGTAGTTTTCACTTTTTACTGTTATTCCCGAATTGCACCAATATATATATATATATATATATATATATATATATATATATATATATATATATATATATATGTGTGTGTGTGTGTGTGTGTGTGTGTGTGTGTGTCTGTATGTCTGTGTGTCTGTGTGTGTGTCTGTGTAAACATAAAATCACTGACGTGAGACCATGTGAAGATACTTGATATGGACTCGCCCAATTACATGCCCCAAGTTTGAAGTTGGTCTAATTCAGTTTTGGAGACAATAACATGGACATGCATGTTCACTACTATCCCTATAGTACCAATCCTAACGTGTACTGTTAACGATCATTACGTAATTTCCAAAGCGTTAAAAATCAGCAAACGACGGTGCTCCCACCTAATGAACAAAGTTGGTGGATATCGAGCCAAGCCACATTTCAGCCATTTATTGAAGAAGACATAGCTAGCGGTTCAGGAAAGTCATCAAAAATGAGAAAAAAAACACAAAAAAATCATTAGAAATTATAAAAACTTTGCAGTCCTATATGTTGAACATATCAATGGTCTGAGGATATCCAGAAGTGTTTCTGGGCAATTTCAAAGCACTTGGGCAAAAGTGGTTTTAAAGAAACGTTTTATACGTTCCCCCAAAATAAACAAAACAATTCATATTTTTCTTATAACAGTAGAGCATGACCATGTGCACAAAATTGATTGAGACCCATCAAGTGTTCATCACACCAAGTTTGATGTGAATCTGCCAAATATTGTTTTTCTATGTTATGACCATTGTAGAAAATTGATATGCTACAACTTCCAATTGCTAAAACCTCAAGACTCGGGCTTTGTAGAACCATAAGAAACCAATCCGCACACCTTTGTGACTAGTGCTGATTGCATAAGCAATATTGAGACAGCGTCCTTCAAATTGAGACAAATGCAACATGTTATATACACTGGATACACAAACCTCTACAAGAACGTAACACAAGACAACTTGTAAAATTCGTTCCATATCCTGTTTTAGAGGCTCCAATGCCTCTTTTTCAAGCCTAGAGGACCAATCAAATAATTATACAAAACAGTCACAATTGGTTGTTCCATCTTGAGGACACATACCCACAAATAATATGTATGATGATGCAACAAGAGCCCTCCACCCCTATTCCGCCCCCACCAAAAAAAAGAAGAAAAAAGAAAAGAAAAGAAAGAAAAAGAAAAGACAAAGCCAACAGGACGTGTGACAGCCACCTATGTGGGTTGATTCTCTCTAGGAATGAAATTCTGAAGATGAACTCTGCGCAAGTGAAAATTATTTTTGAATAAGAGGGCTGTGTCAACAGCCCGTGCTCAGCTGACAAAAGAAATTCGTCACACTAGTGACACCGTGACCTTAAGAATGAGGTCATGGTCATCCATTTAGTGTGCAAATCTGGCCTTAACAGAGGACCACCACCTTGAACAACATCAAGGTCATAGCTCAAAAGGTTCTCAAGCAATCAGTGAAACAATGAACAATGAAATTCAGAAAAGTGACCCCCTATGATCTTGGAAGTAAGATCATGGTCATTCATGTACTGGGTAGTTCTGGCCCGCAAACAGGACCACCACCACGTGCAATGTAAAAAAGTCATAAATTAAGTGATGGCGCTAGCAGTAAAATTCATGTAATTAGACCTGTGACCTTGAAAATGGGGTCAAGGTAACTGATGTACCATGTGAGTCTTGCCCTATAACCACTTGTGTCCCGAAGCAATTCACCAAGAGCTTTTGGAGAAGGTTTTATTTGATTTTGTCGAAAAAATGAAAATTGATTAAAAAAAATCCAAAAATCACTGGCCCATAACCATTTGAACAAACTTCGTAGAGACTCAGCCAAGGTACATCCCCACCAAGCTTGAAGTGAATTTGGCCCACGATTTTGGAGAAGCCAAAAATGTGAAGTACGATTGCATCCACATTGATGCCAAAAATGAATGAAAAAAAATCATAGAAAACCCAAAATTCATTAGTCCTTAACCTGTAGAACACACGTACTTGGTAGAGACCCACCCAAGGTAAATCCCCACCAAGTTTGAAGTAAATCTGGCCAACGGTTTTGGAGAAAAAGTCAAAAATGTGTATAACCATTGCATTCACCATTGACTTACGTATTAGTCAATAGGAATACATGCATTGACCGATAAGTACCCAAAATTAAAAATATCGTTAACGATTAGGGATCCACAGCCACGCCACCTGGTGAACACATTTGTGTGACCCTTCTTGAAATTAAGGGCTAAGGGTACAGAGAAGTATCCGTGTACAATTTCGAAGGAAAGAATTGGCCAAGCGGTTTCAGAGAAGAATTTTTCTAGAATTTCCCCAAAAGTTTAAAAAAAAAAATCATAGAATATCCAAATATCAATGGAGCGTGACTAGTTCAACAAAGTTCATACAGACCCACCCAAGGTACATCCCCACCAAGTTTGAAGTTAATCTGGCCAACGGTTTTGGAAAATATAAGAAAAGGCGAATTCCCAGTACCTTCACCATTGACTTGCATACTAACCAATAGAAATACATGCATACACCGATAGGCATCTGAATTGAAAAACTCGTTAAAAATCAAGGATCCATAGCAACGCCACCTGGTGAACAAATTTGTGTAATCGTCTTACTCGGAACATTTACACTATGTTACAGCATAATCTGAGTGGCGGTTTTGGAGAAGTTGAAAATAGCGTAAACACAAAAATTTATTTAAAAAATAGAAAAAACCACAGCGCCACCTGCTGAAGGAATTAAGGGATAGGGGTGTCCAAAAGTGTCCCTATGCAGTTCCGATGAAAATTTGTTTAAAGATTTTGCCAAAAAATGAACAAAAAAGTCATGAAAAATATATTATCGATGGACCGTACTGGATTTGTATGAACTTAGTGGAGAGGCACACAAGGTAAAAGTTTGAAGTGAATCTGGCCGACGGTTTTGTAGAAAAAGTCGAAAATTTGAACCTATAAGCTCAGCTGGCTGACAAGTCAGCTGAGCTTAAAAATACGGGAGCGTGACCATTTGGACAGAAGAAACCTAAAGAAAAAAGTACATCTTCACCAAGTTTCAGGTGAAACTGGCAGATTTGCCTAAAAAATTAATTCCAATGTGATTTAGCATTAGAATGTCCATTGACTTACATAGCAATCAATTGGAAAGGTGCATTTACCGAAAAATACCTGAATTGAAAAACAACGTTAAAAATCAGGAATCCACAGCAGTGTCACCTAGAGAACAACTTTGTTTGACCCTTTCACAAGGAACATATATTCACAAAGTCTCAGCTTTAACGTCTGTAGAAGAAGTCGAAAATAGCGAAAATACACACATAAAAAAAATTATTGGTTAAAAAAATTGCAGTGCCACCTGGAGAACAATAAAGAACTAGGAGTGCCTTAGAGTATTCCAATGTGATATTAAAGCAATTAGGTGAGCAGTTTCGGATAATAAATATTTTTTAAGATTTGCCAAAAAGTAAAAACAAAAAAAATCAGAAAAATCCAAAAATCACTAGTGCGTCACAATTTGAACAAACTTGGTAGAAACCCACCTAAGGTACAATGCCATCACGTTTGAAGGGAATCTGGCTCTATGTTTTGGAGTAGAAGTCGATAATGTGAATTAGCATTAGAATGCCCATTGACTTACATAGCAATCAATACGAAAGGTGCATTTACCGATAAGTATCCGAATGGAAAAATTCGTTAAAATTCAGGAATTCACAGTAGTGCCACCTAGTCAACAATTTTGTTTGGCCCTTTCACAAGAAACATGTCCACCAAGTTTCAGCGTAATACGAGTGACGGTTCTGAAGGAGAAGTCGAAAATAGCAACAACGCACAAAAAACATAAAAAATAGGAAAAAAATCGCAGCGCCACCTGGTTAACAAATTAAGAACTAGGAGTTCTTAAAGTGCTCCTGTGTGATATCAAAGGAATTGGATGAGCGGTTTCGGGGGAGAAGATTTTTTTATACTTGCCCCAAAAAGAACAAAAAGATGAAAAAATCATTTGAACAAACTGGGCAGCGACCCACCGAAGATACATCGCCACCAAGTTTGAAGTGAATCTGGCTAACAGTTTTGGAGAAGTCCAAAATGTAATAGTGAATGGACAGACGGACGATTCAGCCTTATAAAAGCTTAGCCTGACTGGCAAGTCAGCTGAGCTAAAAAATGAAAAAAGAAATGCCACACCATGTGATGAACAATATCAGGTCATGGGGTACCCAGGGATTTCTCGTTACAATTTCGAAGCAGGATAACCTAAGTGACTTTTTGAAGAAGTTGAAAATATCAAAAACAAAAAAATTACCGAAAAAATGAAAAATCATAAGGCCATTTGTTGAACAGATTAAGGTCTAGGAGTTACCCATGAGTGTTCCTGTGAACTTTCAAAGCAATTTTCGGACCCCACAAGACAGCATTTGAAGATGATCAATTGCAAAGTTTCACCTATTTTGCGTAAAAGACTTCTTTGAATCTTTTATTAAGCAAATTGCCGAATTGATGCAAATGAACGCCCTTCATCTATGTAACTAAATTAAATGGCCATATTTTGAGCAAAATTGTAAAAGGGTCAGGATCATATCATAGGTGCATCATTGCTAATCGATTTCAGTGAATTTGTTGATTTCATTTACTTTCGTTTGAAGGTAATCATGGTAGGACCCATTCTTAAGATATATTCTTATTGTATTTTTTTCCATTAGGTTTATTTCACAAGAAACATGGATCATTTTGCTTTGTTTTTACCTGCTCCTTGTCCTGACCTCAACTTTTGATGAGAGTAAACACCGCTACTTGATAAGTGGGATGGTGTTGCTTTTCACCATATCACAAAGGTGATGGGCAATCAACCTTTAGCAACTTGTGTGGGAATTCTGCTGGATGTGCTTCAATTGTAAAAATAAAGTCCCAAATATAGTCACTCCACAGAGAAGCTATTGGAACAGCCATGGACACCTTCAGATGTATTCATCTATTTTTACCCGTTCATTTTTACTGTTTATTGGGAACGTTCTTATGGGACCTTTTGGGACTGCTACAGTCAAAGATGTGCAGATTTCGTAGAATCACGTACGTGCTGTGGAACAACATGAGGGGAAACAGCAAGAATTGTCACTCACACTGATGGATTCTCTTATTATATGAGGGCGAATGACTTGCGCATGTCAAATTTGTAGAGTGTATAAAGTTGAATCAAGACTTAGTTCTACAGATGACCAAAGGTGTGAGAAGTTCCCTTACATCCTTGAGCAGAAATTGGGGCGTGTCAACAAAACTCTTCATTTCAGAACTACAATCTGCTATTCATTTACAGAAATTGTTTGACATCTTAAAGCTAGGAGTTCTTGATTTATTGGAGGAAAAATTATCTCCTATTTTAGCAGCTGATTTTCTGGTGTAGGTTTTGCACAAGTTCCATAGAAATGAACAAAATCGCTTTTTCCTCTTCACTGGCCACCATGAATCTAGATTATTATTAGTAGTAGTAGTCTCCCTCAATTGTATATGCCAGGCAGAATTCACCCATATTATCTTCAATATCCCCATTATATCCTCTCATCGTTTATTTGATGTGTTCCAGGGTTTGACACTTCCTGTACCCTTAAACCGTACAACAACCCATGTCTCCATATTGTTCGATTTTCCTAGATACTTTCCTATTCGAGAAAGGACAAAGACCTTCTTGGAAATTTCTGACTCTGAGTTTTTTCTGTGTATTGGTGCAAACCATAGACCTTGTCCTTAGCTTTTGGTAAATGAAAAATCGACACACCTATATATATATATATATATATATATATATATATATATATATATATATATATATATATATATATATATATATATATATATATATATATATACATATATATATATATATATATATATATATATATATATATATATATATATATATATATATATATATACCAGTGCCCTGTCTTGAAACAAAAATGTTTCATAATTGAATTGTGTAATTTTAGGTTATGAATTCAACAGGTTACCAAGTAGGCTCTTGAAAATTGAACCTGGTATGGTACTGTTATCAAACATTCCGAAACTGGCAGTTAAATGGTCAAAGTCACCCATCTGCAATCCCAACCTACTTCATATTATGGTACATAATCATGCAAAATTTCAACCTCTAAGTAAAATCCTTGTGGAGTTATTGCATCCGCCTCAATTTTACATGACATGCCCACGTGACCTTGAAAAATATGTCAAAGTCATACATCTGCAGTTACAAGTAAAGTCTTACAAAAATCTTACATCGAAACATATATACAAAAATATCAACCTTTTTAAGTCAAATCTTTCTTGACTCAATCTGCAATGATTTTCAAATGGGGGGCCATGTGACCTTGAAAATAAGTCAAGGTCATCATCTACAATTCCAATCTAGTTCATAATTTGGTACATAATCATGCAAAATTTCAACCTCTTAAGTCAAATTCTTGCAGAGTTATTGCGTCCCCGTCAATTTGACATGACATGCCCATGTGACCTTGAAAAATAGGTCAAGATCACCCATCTGCAATCACAACCTAGTTCATATTATGGTACATAATCATGTAAAATTTCAACCTCCTAAGCGAATCTTTGCGGAGTTGTTGCGTCCGCGTTAATTTTACATCACATGCCCATGTGACCTTGAAAATAGGTCAACGTCATACATCTGCAGTTACAAGCAAAGTCTTACAAATATCTTACATAGAAACATAATGACACAAAATATCAACTTCTTTAAGTCAAATCTCTCTCGAGTGCATCTGCAATGATTTTTAAAAGTGGCCATGTGACCTTGAAAATAGGTCAAGGTCAACCATCTACAATCCCAACCTAGTTCATAATTTGGTACATAATCATGCAAAATTTCAACCTCTTAAGTTGAATCCTTGTGGAGTTATTGCGTCCGCGTCAATTTTACATGACATGCCCACGTGACCTTGGAAAATAGGTCAAAGTCACCCATCTGCACTTCCAAGCAAGATTTTATAGAGGAACATCTTCACAAAAAATTTCAACTTCCCAAGTCAAATCTTTCTCGAGTTATTGTGTCCGCAATGCACACAACAATGTGTTGAAGAAGAAGAAGAAGAAGAAGAAGAAGAAGAAGAAGAAGAAGAAGAAGAAGAAGAAGAGGAAGAGGAAGAGGAAGAGGAAGAGGAAGAGGAAGAAGGAGAAGGAGAAGGAGAAGAAGAAGAAGAAGAAGAAGAAGAAGAAGAAGAAGAAGAAGAAGAAGAAGAAGAAGAAGAAGAAGAAGAAGAAGAAGAAGAAGAAGAAGAAGAAGAAACGGACGCAAAAACAATATGTCCACGCGTTGCACGGGGAGACATAAAAACTCTTTCTAATTATCAGATATGGGCCCAGGTGAGAAATGTCCCCACTATGAAACAATACCTTGGTAGGCAATTTGTCTGCAGGGCTGCAACATGCAAAAGCCAATGTATCGACACCTGTCTCAGAGACCACAGTTTGGGGACAGAAGTGTCCACAACTCATCTTTAAATAACATGTCTGTAAACAGTAGCGATGACACATGGCAGCTGATTAGAAAAGTTCAGGGTAGTGACTGGTGAAATGTTTTATTTAAATGTTTTTATTGATTTGCATGTATCTGTATTGGTTCAGTGTGTGTCTGTTGATGTCATGTGTTGAAACACCGTAACACGTCATATATCTACAAACTCCAGGTGTCAAAACGTGATTTCATATCCTTACATGATGTCATGTTGACAGATCATGTCATGTCAACATACTTTTTGGTATTGACAAGTCATGTCTAATAACTGCAAGTGCAACATATCTTGTCATGTCAAATAGTGATGTGTTGGCACACCATTTTGCATATCATCAATACGTCATGTCGTGGCAACACAATACATTGTTGACATATTGCATTGTGTCAACACGTCATGCTAACTCATTATGTCAGCAGATAATGTCCTCCTAAAACGCCATGCTGACAAGTCATGTCATGATGACACATGAAACATTAGATGAGCAGGCCATTTTCTACATATGCATGTAATGCCATGTCGATGTCATCAACGGGTTAAGTCGACACGTCTTGACACATCTTGTCACATTGACATGACATGTCATGGAGAGGCATCACATTATGTCTGCACGTCATGTCTGATCACTTTCATGTGTCCGCATAACGTGTTGGCACATAACATGTCGACCATGTCTCTAAATACTGCACGCATTGACACTTCATGGCATGTCGAAAGTCATTCCATGTCATATTGACACGTCTTCATGTCTACATGTGTCATATCTCATCTCTGTATGTGTCCTGTTGACTCGTAAAGTCTTAATCATGTCTCTCGTGACTGCATGTGCTGATATGTTATATCATAGCATGACACTACGCAATATATTGACAAATCATGTCGCCGTATCATTTCAAGTCCAATGACCATCAATACGTCATCATGTCGAATTGTCATGTAATATCAACCTGCTATGTCAGGATATATTCTATCAACATATCGCGTGTAATATGGGTCGTCATTGCAACACGTTATGCCTCTGATCATTGCAGGTGTCAACACTCTATGTCATGTGCCGATACATGTCCTGTCAACATAACACGTCGCCATGTCTCTAATCACTCCGGATTTCAACACCTCCGGTAAGGGCCAAGTATTAATGTATGTCATACTGAAATGTTAATGTTCTGTCAACATGTCAATTAATCATGCCATGTGCAACCGTTGCTGGTGTCATGTCATATTGAAACATCACGGCATGTGCGCACCTTATTTCACGTCGACTCAGTATCATGTCATGTTGATATATGTCTTGTCGACATGTTATGCCAAGTTATCTTGTAATTCTGCTGCTTAGTGATTATGACATATCAACATACCATGATATACTAACAGGACATATGTAAATACAAGACTTGTCAACACCTAGTGATTAAAGATATGTGGAGTTGATATGACGTTTCAACTCATGGCCTCCCTACACCTACAGTAATTTAATACGTCGACATGACACGACATTTTGTCGTAACATGCCAGATAACAACATGACTTGTCCTCACCTGACGACGTGTCATGAAGTGTCGACATGTAGATGACATCAATATGACAGTGTGTCCACATGAAATGACCTGTCGACAAGGCAACGTGTCATATCGACATAGCATGTTGACATATGGTGTTGGTTGGTCAGTCAGTCGGTCGGGCGGGCGGGCGGTATGTAAATATGTATGTATGTATGTATGTATGTATGTATGTATGTATGTATGTATGTATGTATGTGTATGAATTAGCGTACCCAGTTTTCCGCATGTGATAAAAAGTATACTGCAGCACAGAGAGGAATCTTTTAACTGAGGTAAATTATCCTGCAGAAAAACCTAGAGATCTGAGTAATTTGTACTTGAAGAAGAGAATTTTACTTGCTGAAAAAAATGTGTTTTTCCATGAACATATTTCGTTGTCTCTCCAACGATGAAAATGCTACTTTTTGCTTCAGTTTTATGTTGCTTCCCTTCCCAGGTATCAGGCCCTAGGTTTTGTTATGGTTTGATATGTGTTCTACAGGATGACATCCCGGATTAAAGTACTCACAATGAAGATATAAACCCAAGTGTTTATCAGCTGATATAGATTAATCAAATTACTAACCAGTCTATGTTCTTACGTGCAAAGGAGGCTTGCCAAAAACTGGGCGCGGGAATGGACATTGCTGCACATGCGCACCTTGCAACAATTTCGCGTCTGGTCGCTCAAATGAAAATGATATATGGATATCGATGTAAGTGTTTTGTTCTGTAAACATTGGTAAAGTACATATTTCTAATATCTATACTTGAGAGTGTTACAAAAATTTGGCATCCGTACAAACTCTTCAGGGTGACTCAAACTGACACCCCCCCCCCCCCACCGTGCGCCAGGCTACGTATGTATGTGTGTATCAATGAATACAGGTAAAGTGTCTGATTAACAGTTTCGGCCTTCCGGCACGTCGAACCTGTGGACCTACGAAAAAATGACATTGACTTCCAAAGCAGAAGTTCCAAATTGCCTGTGCTGCTAGAATGGGGAACACAGGGATATAGGTCTGTTTAGCAGCCATCCCAAGTACGCGCGGCGACCAGAAAAAAACTTGTTAAATTTTAGACTGAGTCAGCAACTTTTCTTGGCGCGCATTGGAGTATTCTCTCTGGAGCTATAGGCATACTGGCACTTAAATCAAAGGTTTTTTTTTTTTTTCGAGGAATACGAATCTGGGATCCTGATGATAATTCGTCGACTTAAGACGTGATTGGCACTGAAAGAGTTAATATACTTTTCGATCAGTGCTCAACGAATTCTCAGTCTGAATCGCAGTTAAAGTCAAATGAAAGGGAGTTCCAGCCCACATACATTAACAACCTGTCCCGAGTTTATTTGGATCAGACTGAACAACAAAAAGCCACAGATACATGATCTTATCGTTGGGACTGGGTCAGCTCACTGGCAAATAGTTGCCGACAGGCGGACGTTTTGTGGTGGCAAAACAAACTAGAAAGGAAGATTTGCTTCAAAGCAAATCTGTCTGTGTGCCTTCCAAAGTTGTAAATATTAAATGGTATCAAATTTTGTGCTTTGGTACTTCACATTCCATTAAGCTTATGGCTGGATGAAAATTTCAAAAGTCCAAATGACCTTGATCTTTGACCTTTAACCTTTATAGGTTACATGTAAAATGCAAAAATGTACAGTGTTACAAAACCCACAATTTAAGTCCAAGATGATTAGAATTGGCTGGACATTGGCCAAGTTATGGCTAGGCGGAACTTTCAAAGGTCCAGATGACGTTGACCTTTGACCTTTTGGGGTCAAATGTAATTTTCAAAATGTGCAATGCTGCAATAGCTAAAATTTGAGCCAAACATGATCAAAATTGGACATAATTGATCAAGTTATGGCTAGAAGAAAGCCACCATCGAAAGTGGCCTTTGACCTTGAAATGACCTTTGACCTTGAGATGACCTCTACCTGAAGTGAACTTTGACCTTTAAAATGATCTTTGACCTAAAATTGGCCTTTGACCTTGACATGACCTTTGACCTTGACATGACCTCGACATTTGAGATGACCTTGGACTTGCTATGATCGAACTCCTATACACTTGAAATATATCTACTATAGTATATAAGATATTGAAGATTTAAAACTTTAATAAGCCCTCATTTGCATAATTTTCAAAAGTATGACCTATCATTATAAAAAGGCGAGACTTCAAAAAAAATATGCAGTGTTACAATAGCTACAATTTGAGCCCAACATGATCAAAATTAGATAAAAATTTACCAAGTTATGGCTAGAAGAAAGCTACAATTAAAAGCGGCCTTTGACCTTGAAATGACCCTTGACCTTGAAATGACCTCTACCTGAAGTGGTCCTTGACCTTCAAAATGACATTTTGGCTTTAAAATCACATTTTTACCCAAAACCGACCTTTGACCTTGACATGACCTTGACATTTGAGATGACCTTTGCCTTTATATGATCGAACTCCAATACACTCAGCACTACATCTACCATAGTATATAAGATATTGAAGATTTAAAAGTTTAATTAGCCCTCATTTGCATAATTTTGAAAAGCATGACCTCTCATTATAAAAAGGCCTGACTTCATCCATAGAAGTGTAATTGTGCCAAGTTTGGAGTTTCTACGTATAATACTTTTCAAATGAAATGTCGGACAAATTTGCCGGTAAAGAAAGAAAGAAAGAAAGAAAGAAAGAAAGAAAGAAAGAAAGAAAGAAAGAAAGAAAGAAAGAAAAAAAGAAAGAAAGAATTCCTAGAAAAACAGTATGTCTATGTTGGCACACAGACATAATAAGAGGCCAACAAAAAAGGCGCCGGGGTGTGAGGGGGAGGCCAGTGGGAGCATTTTGCACAGCTGAGGGAAAGTCCCCCGGTATTCCCTGTGTGTCGGTTTCGAAACACTGGATATCTCATGACATGATTTCTCAGCTATGACGCATCGACTGTCCTACTTGAGTGTGGATGAGTATTTAGACGTTGATTGACAGGAAAATCACAAGAAAAACAAGAAAACAAAGATTTGCCCCAAAGCAAATTTGTCTGTGTTAGAAAGCTTGCCATTTGTCAACGGCAATAGTGGTCCTTTTTATTTCTCACTAATATATTGGTGGCGGTTATATTCCATGGCCATGGTGTTGGTCACTACACATAATCAAAGGAGATAAAATCATGGAGGTATTAACTCGTTTGTCCATGATAAAATCATGCATATCCCAACTCTTATGTCAAATATGAAACAGTTTAACTCTGAACTGCTGATTATTCACATGTAGCCTATCTGTCTCTGTTGATGGCGTGCACATAATTTGAAATGTGATTTGTCAAATGTCCAGGTTCCTTGTGACACTGGAAATTGTATCCTATTTGCCGTCACTTTCCTTTTAAAGTAGGTTGTGGAAAGCAAACAGTTCCTATGGGTGCTACCAGGTCTTTCTGGACGGACGTAAAGGGATATTTTCCCATGGCATAGTGGGGCGTTTTCTTTTCCGTACCATCATATTGTCTGTTTGCTGTACTGGAGCGAAATTATTTCCTGTACTATAGTGTGACACCTCCCCACCCCCTGTTGTGGTGCATATACTTCCTGCAAGGGGCAAGTCTTCAAATTCCACAACTTTGATAACATGTTCATCAGCTGAACCACAACAACAAAGGTACCTATAATATCTGCAATCTTTTCCTTCTGCTTTAATTTTTTTTTTGGGGGGGGGAGGTTGAAGGATTGAAAGTTCCAAAAGCTGCCAATTAGTGTCATTGACACAGATATATCAACTCTGGCAATGGGATCATAAGATATGCCTTCGCAGACAGACCAATACCGCGGCGCTATTCATATTGTGTAATTCTATTGACGGCGGATTTCGAGCGGGGCCTTGTTTCTTTCGCCCTCAGTCGAACGGCGGTAAGAAGGGTCTGTCTACGCAGGCAATCATAAGATGCAACACCCTTATGATACATTGCTGCATGTTGGCTTTACTGTGAACAGCCACAATGCTTATTCTGGTAACATCTGTTGGACAACGAAGGAGGTTCTTTTTAACTTTACCTGCAGTGAAGACCATCTGCTGAATGGTGACTGATCATGAGCTTAAGAGAGGGCAAATACAGTGAATACCACTCTATATTAATACAGTAGTCCCTAATTTGAAAGACCACCGCCAGGACAAACCCAAAGCAATAGCTTGTCTCTCAGTGTAGGGTCACAAATAAAAAGGAAAACTAGGAAAGATGATTTGCTGCATAGCAAATCAGTCTGTGTGTATTCAAAGCATATTGGTCTTGCAATATACAACCATTCCATAACACAGGAGTAGAAGTTGGAATGGCATCTCTATCTACTATAGCTTTGAAGTAACTAAAGCTTTTAAATTTCTAATGGTGCTATTTAGCATAATTTAAATTGCTACAACTTTTATTTTTAATTCACTAGGTGCACAATGGTCAACAACCCCCTATTAGAAGTTGGAATGACATCTGTATCTATAATATTGTTGAGGTTATTCAAGATTGAAAATTTCGAATACTGCAAATTAGCATATTTTAAATTGCTACAACTTCTGTTTTAGACACAATAAATGCGCAATGGTCAATAACCCCCTAGTACAAATTAAAATGACGTCTCTATCTATAATAGTTTTGAAGATATTCAAGTTGTAAAATTTCAAATGCTGCTAATTAGCATAATTTAAATTGCTACAACTTTTGTTTTAAATTCATTGGATGCGCACTTTTGTTTTAAATTCATTAGATGCGCACTGGTCAATAACCCCCGAGTAGAAGTTGGAATGACATCTCTATCTATTATACATTTGAAGATATTCAAGATTTAAAATTTCAAATGCCCCTAATTTGCATAATTTTAAACATCTTCATTCCCCTG
Organism: Hermodice carunculata; assembly: GCA_964020975.1. Lineage (NCBI taxonomy): Eukaryota > Metazoa > Annelida > Polychaeta > Eunicida > Amphinomidae > Hermodice > Hermodice carunculata. The sequence continues at coordinate 43,493,083 of OZ026612.1, read as the reverse complement.
TATTAAACGGTCAAACTCCTTGTATGGAGGTACAATCATGCCAGTTTGGAGTTTCTATGTATAATAGTGTTCGAGAAAAGTGTCGGACAAATTTGCTGGTAAAGAAGAAAGAAGAAAGAAAGAGAGGAAGAATTTCATGAAAAACAGAAAAGTGTGTGTTGACACACACTTTAAATATAGCACTATGACCTCATAATCATGTGGTCTAAATAATAGGCGGAGAGTCTGCGATCATATTATTTTTGCCAAGGAGGGATCTATAAAACGACCCCTCTACAAAAAAATTATTTAAAACTATGCCACTCAAACGCCCGTAGTATTAAGAGTTCGGGCAAACTTGATGAACTTCAATTATTAGCGCAAGTCGAAAATTTTGATGTTATCACTTTATCAGAAACTTGGCTTGATGCGAATTTTCCTGATCAACTCCTCCATATTGACAATTTTCAACCTCCTTTTAGACGAGACCGTCCTACAGGACGAGGAGGAGGAGTCCTTACATATGTTTCTGCTTCGCTACCTTGTCGAAGGCGCACCGATCTAGAGGATCTGAACTCAGAGTGCATCTGGATTGAGATTACAACAAAACGTGGGGTTCTACTGATTGGAAATTATTATCGACCTCCTGGCCAGCCTGCTCAAATACGGGATGCCTTTCTCGAGGCTTTGAATACCTCAATTTCTATAGCGCTTGAAAGTAACCCACACTCTCTCCTTATTACTGGCGATTTTAACGATAGATGCTCAGACTGGAATTCACCACATCAGGATAGTGACTTTGGCTTAGCGCTTTTCAACCTGCTTCTTCAACACAACCTCTATCAGCTTATACAGGAACCTACAAGAACCACCGAATACTCAGAAAACCTGCCTGATCTTATTATCACTGACTCTCCTGGCCTGGTACTCAACAGTGGTGTCCTCACTCCTTTGTCAAATTCTGACCATGCGATCGTTTTCTGCTCTCTCTCTCACTATCACACTTTAAAGACCGCCCGTTCAAACGTCATGTTTGGGATTACAATACAGCCAATTTCCCTGAACTTAATTCTACTCTCTTAACAGCACCTTGGAACACAGCCCATGAAGTCTATGATAACCTTGACAACATTGTTTCATGCTGGTCAGAATTGCTTCTCTCCACTGCCAAGGAATTTATACCCTTTAGAGAAGTCACCGTAAGACCTTCAGACAAGCCTTGGATTACTACCGAGATAAAAAAGCTTATTCGTTTCCGCAATCGGGCATGGAAGCGTTTTAAGAATATAGCTAACCTGCCACGACCCTATACACTCGAGGTTTCCATGAAGGTCGCGAAGTTTTACCAGTTTTACAAGAAGTCACGCAACCATGTCCTTAACAAAATTCGAAAATCGACGCGTTCTTACTTTAATAAATTACGTTCTAAACTGGACGATAACGAAATAAATCCAAAACAATGGTGGAGCTTATCTAAGTCTGTCTTGGGATCTAAAATCCACGAGGGGATTCCACCAATAATTGAAAACGACCAAATTATATCCTGCAATGCAAAAATATGTGATATTTTTAATAACTATTTTGCAAGTCAGTGCACAAATTCTTCTGACATTGACTCCCCACCATTGCCTGAATTTAGTCACCGCACTGAGTCTAGACTAACTGAAATCACTTTTCGTGAGCAGGACGTTTTGAAAGTATTATTGTCTCTAAGACTTACTTCTGCAACCTGGCCTGACAATATTGGCAACATCCTTCTAAAAATACTGCTCACTCCATCTGTAATCCTCTCACAAAGATATTTAAACTTTCTCTTAACCAAGCTTACTTTCCCTTGTCCTGGAAACGTTCAAATATTTGTCCTGTCTTCAAAAAATCTAACAGACAATTAAAAGTAACTATAGGCCAATATCCTTACTCTGTTATGTTTCTAAAGTCTTTGAACGCATAATGTTTAATGCCCTCTATGAATATTTAACTGCAAACGATCTCCTCACACACAGGTTTCAAGGCAGGCGACTCAACAATCAATCAACTTGTCTACCTACTTCATATTATATTTAACGGTCTAGAGTTATCAAAAGAGGCCAGAATGGTATTTCTTGACGTCTATAAGGCTTTCGACAAGGTATGGCACCCTGGACTCCTCTTCAAACTCAAGCTGCTTGGCATATCGGATCATCTTGTTACCTGGGTTGAAAGTTATCTATCTAATCGCCTCCAAAGAGTTACCATGTCATGGTCAATCTTCTGCCTGGCTTCCTATCCAGGCTGGAGTGCCTCAGGGATCTATCCTTGGGCCCCTGCTATTCTTGGTTTATGTAAATGACCTAGTGGACAATCTCACGTGCGAAGTGAGATTGTTCGCTGATGATTCTAGCATACTCGAAATTGTCAATAACCCTGTTCAATCCTCACGCCACCTGAACACCAATCTGTCTCTAATACATTACTGGGGCAGGCTATGGCGAGTGTTATTCAATGCCACCAAATCACTGTCTGTTATATTTTCTGTGAAACGAGTGAAATCTCATCATCCGCCAGTTTTCTTGCGTGGGTCTCCGATTCCTGAGGCAGACATTCATACACATCTCGGAATCACTTTGAGTGGTTACTTATCTTGGCAAGCCCATATCACACGGATTACCAATAAAGCTGGTCAAAGAATTTCCTTACTGCGTAGGTTCAAATATAAACTGTCACGCAAATCCCTGGTCAAACTATATTGTTCTATGATCCGTCCAATCCTTGAGTACGGCTGTGTTTTATTCGACAACTGTCCTGTCTGATAGATTGGAATCGATTCAGTATAATGCCGCTAAAATTTGTACAGGTGCCTTGAAACATACATCACATGTTAATTTACTTCGTGTACTTGGCTGGTCAACTCTTGCAGACAGACGTAAATACTTTAAGCTTGTCCTCTTTTACAAAATGTACCACAAACTGACTCCTTCTTATCTATCTAATCTAGTACCTCTTCCTCCTGCTGGTCGTGCTCTCCGACATTCAATGTCAGTGCGCCCCGTTAGATGTAGAACATCGTGTCTGTCTAACTCTTTCCTCCCAGATGCTATCAAACAGTGGAATAACCTGCCTTCCGACATTAGAGATTCGCTTTCTCTACATATATTCAAATCGAAACTTAAAACTACTCTTTTAGCCACAGACACTGTTCCTGAGTTCTATCTCCATGGTGACAGATTTGCTAATATTTGCCACACGCAATTACGCCTAGGATTCTCTAGACTTAACTCCGACCTTCACAAAATTAACATCCTTCCTGACCCATCCTGTGCCTGTTCTTATCCCACTGAAGACTCCAAGCATTTCCTACTCTTCTGTCCCTATTACATCGTTCCGAGAAACAGATTACTGAATACTGTTATTCCTTTGATTGCTCCGGGGGCTAGCCCGCATCTTATAATTCATATTGGTAGTGATAGGTTAGTTGAAATATTTCTCCGTGGCAGTAACGAGCTTTCGAACTGCCTGAATATCCAGATCTGTGATGCTCTCCATCAGTACATTATTGATACCAGGCGCTTTAATGACTAAATGTTTCCGTTACTGTTACTGTAGTATTCATCTGTTGGACTATGCAAATTTATTTGTATCATACCTTTTTTCTTTAATGGGTAAATATTGAACTCAATTCATATTGGTTTAACTTGTATCTTACAAGTAATCAAACTTTGATATTCGTACAGAGTTTACATAGATATAATACATTGGTAACATTTGTTTTGTCATGTGTGTCTTGTATATACTTACTGTGTGTCTCCATGTTCTGGAGAACCCATGTATTAGTCATCTCGATGTACTATAGGGCTATCCAGACTAAATAAATACGTTTAAACTAAACTGAATTTCTATTTTACACATAAACATTATGCTTCAATCTGTATTAGATGTGATGATAAGCATGATTGGAATGTAATAGTCTTGCTGACTTGCATCAAAGAAAACATAAGCACCATGCTGCGAGGTAATGCAGTGTGATGGCTCACCAGGGGCTCTGATAAGTGTTTATTACCAGCAATCATTCTGGTAAAAACAGTTGTGGACACACATACTGTAGTTCTTCAACAAGAAATACATGTAAAAGTGCCCAATGCGGGGAGGTGCCCATTACAGAGTGGGTCAGTCGTGTGGCTGAGTATGAACAATGACATTACAACAACACATATACAATATACACATACATGTACCATTATAATCTAAGGGGTGACAAATTGATGTATTACATAACTCTTTTTGCTCCTTTGCCAAATTAAAAAAAATATATACGACTAATCAGAAGCAGGTAGACAGGCAGGTAGTGTGTTACTACAGTGCCTGTGAAAAACAGGCGTCTTGGCACTGGTTACCAATAAAAAATATATAAGCCTCCCGCAACAGGCTTGAGCATATCACTAAGTTGACACGAATCAACAAGTTAATCGTTTCACACTCCACTTCTGTGATTATTAACTTGCATTATGGAGGTATAATATTATCATACCTCATGCTCACAAAGTTGTCAAAACTGTCACTGTGAACGCTCTTATGATGGTACAGTTTGTAATAGGAGATTACGTCTACGTGGCTTCTACTCCGGGGACGTGTTAATAGCAATGTTTCCTGATTCACCAATAGTCACTGGACAAACATGGACAGCAAAAATAATAGGAGGAAACATTGCTATTAGCACGTCCATGGTTATCATGAAAAAAATATTCCTTTATGAATGTTAAACTTCCAGCGAGCTGCTTTTTTTTATTCTGGAGCATTGATACAATTCCGAATCATTTAACTACACACGGACAGCTTAAACAGCAGTAATATGTGGGCCACATTATGGCTTCTTCCTGTTTATGAACCATTTTAGCACAAATTTCAATAAACTTGTGAAAGCAGGACTAAAGTACTGCATAGCAAAAAATTGATATGTTTACCTGACTGAGTCATATTCAATTGAATAACCGGCGTTCCTGGTGCTGGTTCTCCAGTGGGACATGTCAGGTATGGGTATATGTACGCCGTAAACTGATCACCACCTCTTTGGTTTTTGGAGGGATATTTCTTGACAAAACAAAACAAAGACAATGCAAAATCTGTTATGGCAAAAGAATTGTCAGATTAATTTTCAAGTGACTTTTTTCTTTTGTGTGCAGAATTATCCCTTACGCCAAACAGTACCGTTGCGGCGTTAGAAATATTTTGAATTACAAAAAAAAAAAACGAGGATTCTGTCCTTGTTGAACAAATAAGAGCAAATATGATATGTTAAAATGCTATGTGTGTGTGTGTGTGTTTGTGCGTGTCTGTGTCTGTGCCTGTATGTCTGTGTCTGTGTGATTGAAATTACGCCACTATACTAACCATACAGTACAATCCTTTCGGAGAGTTAAGAACTGAAAACCTATTATTGCCTTCGATCCACGTTCCAGAACACTGTATAGTTTGATCTGAAAAAAATATACATATTTAAAAACAAACAGAAATGATAGAATAACTCTTTCAGTGCCAGCCCAAAGCTAATGACCCGGACCGTTGTATTCTCCTGAACTATATGCTTGGTGATACTTGAATAAAGGTCTTTTTACAAGGAATATAAATCTAACATCTTCCTTACAATTGAGGGCAGTTGATCTTTAGTAGTTCAGCTTAAGTCGCAGTTGGCATTGAACGAGTCAACCTATTAAAACTTAGATGAAACTCGCAGGTACTTTCGGACCTGTATCCATTATTGGGGCAGCCTTCTCTCCTTAGCCCCATCTTTCACTCAACAGGAGCGGTCGCAGGTCCTGCTAGTCCTGTGACTAAATTCATAGCCTTGGGGGAACTTCATTGTCTGATACAATATTCCTTTTCTGGGGTCCACCGCCAAGAGCAACTGGTAATTTGTAGCTGTTTTATTTACATTTTTAGGTAATGCTCACAGTGGAAAAGTCCCGTAATATATTTCGCACCCGATGGTTTGTAAATGAGGATAGTGGTATTCGGACGATCTTGGGGGGTTATAATATATGGAACCAAAAGTATATATTTTGCTAATATTTCAGAGCATCAATAATGACATGATACATGCTGTGGCCGCAATTCACTTTGCTATCCAAATCAACTGTATTGTTGTGCAACTGTCCCGCCATGTTCAAAATGGTGCATGGTTTGCCGGCTCGAGATATGTGTCGCATTTGGATTTGTAACTGACGATGATCATAGCTTTAGACATAACCGAGCGGGCAGATAAAAGTTAAGACAGTGAGTCGTGTTTTAAAAGTACTTTAATGACCGTTTGCCCTGGTAACTCGGAGAACAGACACCTGGAACCCAGCGAAATATTACTATAACGATCACCGAACAACCATGCCTATGCCTGATTACGTCTGGGTGCTAACCCAGATATTTTGCTTTTCCAAGAATTCTTTTTTCTTTCCTTCTTTCTTTAAGTCTGGGTGCCAACCTAGACATATTGTTTTTCCTCAGATTCTTTATTTCTTTCATTCTTACCATGGCACCCAAATTTGTCCGGAGGTTTTTTTTTGGTGGGGGTATATATTTTGGGGGGGGGGGTTCTTTTGGTTGGTTTTTTTTTCTTTTGGTTTCGTTTTGTTTTGTTTTTTGTTATTTATTTTTTGGGGGGTTTTTTGTTGTTGTTTTTTGTGGTTTTTTGTTTGTTCTTTTTTTTTTTGCTTATGCAAAACAAAAATGGCTACAGAGGCTAGATTTCTAAATACAGCCAGCCTGTAAATAGGCCATGTAGCAGCCACTGTTTGCACAGGCAAACATCCACTCTGATGTCCCCTGTAGTAACACCTCTCTCCTCACTTGGCCCTCCCTTGCTGCCTGACCACATCCTATGCGGGGAGCCGCATAATATTTGTCTGGGTGCCAACCCAGACATTTTGTTTTTCCAAGAATTCTTATTTTTCATTCCATCTTTCTTTTTAATGTCTGGGTGTCTGGATGCCAAGCCAGACATGTTGTTTTTCCTCGGGTTCTTTATTATGTCTGGGTGCCAACTGTTTTCTCAAAATTCTTTCTTTCTTCTTCTTCTTTCCATCACATAATTTGTCCGGAGACACCGTGCAAGCTACAATGTTTAAACTTGGCATGGTAACAGAGCTAGTAGGGAAGCTGACTACCTAATTTGGATTAATCGACATGTTTAAAATTATGCAAATTAGGGCCTTCTAAAATTTAAAAGCTCCACATCTTCCAAGCTATTGAAGATATACCCAAAATTTTAATGGGCACATATAGGTTTGTGACACCTGCTTATATAATGGACAGTTGATTAAAGTTGTAGAATTTCAACTTATGCTAATACGGCGAATTGAAAAATTTTTAAGTTGAATATCTCCACAACTATTATTCACAGAAATGTCATTCCAACTTCAATTTATAGGTTTGTGGCAAAACCACATTAAATGAACCATGAACCAAAGTTAAAGGATTTTAATTTATGCAAATTAGGTGAAGATGCAAAACTTAAATCTTAAATAGCTTCAAAACTATTATAGATAGAGGTGCCATTCCAACTTCAATTTATGGGTTTGTAACATAGCTGCATCCAATGAACCATGATCCAAAATTGCACCACTTTCATGTGTGCAAATAAGATGAATACAAGAAATTTAAATCTTGAATAACTTCAAAACTAGTATACATAGGGCTGTCATTCCAAGTTTGTAGGTATGTGACATAGCCGCATCCAATGAAGCATTAATCAAAATGTAGGCTTTCATTTTATGCAAATTAGGCAAATAGACAATATTAAAGTCGTGAATAGCTTCAGAACTATTACAGATAGTAGTGTCATTCAAACTTCACTTTATAAGTTTGTGACATGGCCAAACACAATGAACCAAGAACCAAAGTTGAAGCATTCTAACTCATGCAAATCAGCGTAATACACAAAATTTAGATTATGTTGAACAATGGCAAAGTATAGCATTTCAAACTGTTCTCATTTGGAAGGGACAAGACAGATTTGCTGTAAAGCAAATCTTCTTTTCCAGTTCTTTTCTTCCTTTGTTCTTTACAACCAGATTTGTCCTGAGGTTTTTTTGGACACTATTATTCTGAAAACCTCCAAACTTACCATGGTGATTGACCTATCGGTAAAATTGATCAGCTGGCTAGGAATAGTCATGTGTTTAAAATTATGCAAATTAGAGGCAATTGAAATTTTAAAAGCTCCATATCTTCCAAACCATTGAAGATAAACACAAAATTTCAAAGTGCCTATGCATGTTTGTGACACTTGCCAATATAATCGAAAGTATAAGAAAGTGGTATTTCAAATTATGCTAATTATGGCATTGAAAAAGTTAAAAGTTGAATATCTCCAAAAGTAGTATAAATATAGATGCCATTCCAACTTCAATATATGGGTTTGTGGCAAAGCCTCATCTAATGAACCATGAACCAAAGTTGTAGGATTTCAATTTATGCAAATTAGGTTATTTTGAAGGATTTAAATAGCTTCAAAACTATTATAGCTAGAGGCGTAATTCCAACTTCAAATTATAAGTTTGTGCCATAGCCACATCCTATAAACCATGATGCAAATTTTACCAGTTTGATTTGTGCAAACTAGGCAAATACATAAAATTAAAATGTTGAATAGCCTCAAAATTATTATTTATATTGGTGTCATTCAACTTCAGTTTATACGTTTGTGACATGACGACATCCAGTGAACCAGGAACAAAAGTTGTAGCATTTTAATTTATGCAAATTAGGCTAATACACGAAATTTAGATTATGTTGAACAATGGCAAAGTGTAGGATTTCAAACTATTCTCATTTTGAAGGCACCCAGACAGATTTGCTGTGAAGCAATTTTTTTTTCTAGTTGAACTTTGCGTTGCAATGCTGTTTTCCCGGCACAAGTTAACCCTCCAGACAAGTTGAAATAAAATGCTGTGTTTGAGTTGACTTTAATGCAAAATGACGGCGACTTTCTCAAAAAAACCTTTCAACCGGGGCTATGGCTATGCTGTTTCACCCAACAACCGTGGCTATGCAGCTATTTGCTCTTCGACCCAAGCTAACCCTCCACTCCGACAAGTTGAAATGAAAAGGTGTGAATGATTCGACTTTACTGCAAAATAACGGCTTCCGACGGCTACTTTCTCGATAAAATCTTTCAGCCAGGGTCGAGCAATTTTTATTACGGATGGGCTGCTGGAAACTTTTTTTATTATTATTATTTAATGTCTCATAAAAATTATTTAGGGTCGGGACTCGGGCTTTTTCAGTGGAGTGGGTCGGGTTATCGCAACCACACATATATTTTGTTAAGCCTTAGGTAACTTGGACATTTGTTGAAACATGTTTAACATGGATGTTCTTTCCCCTTTTACACATTACCTCCTTTGACGTTAAATTTTTTACCTGGGCACAGCCAAAGGCATTGTATTTATTAATACTAAAGCTTACATCTGATGCCAGTAAGGTGAACAGTTTTCTCAGGACGGTCAGTTTAATGTTTTATGCAGTGATTATACATGCAAGTTTGAAACGATGAAAAACCTCCCTTTCACATTTTAAACGTTTGTTTCATATGTAAATTATGGACCGGCATCAGTTTTCTCAAACATGAAGAATTGGCTAAATACTTGTTTTAGGAATATGTTACGTCACTTCTTTCTGGAAGAAAGGGATTTCATCCTGCAGTCTATTTTAAGCCGAGGTGAGGAGGGGAGTATACTGGTGGTTTTCGACTGGCCCTATACATCTGACGTTTGTGAACATATCAGTAAGTTCTTTGTGGGTTTAATGCCTGAAATGAAACCGGACGCAAAGCAAGTTGTTACGCACACTCTGTATATAATGTCATTTGATGAATGTTTCGAAACATGTTGTCCACATAATTTTCACTTGTTTTGCTGCACGGGAATGGCTTGCCTTGACAGGATCTCCCCTACCCCCCCCCCCACCCCCCATCGATATGTTTCTGATGTGCTCTCGAGTGCCCACATTAGTGAACACAATAGCGAGTCAGGGGAATGCTTTGGAAAGGCGTCAGCAGGAAAAACTTCTCTGCTGTAACATTTGTTGATTGAGGACAGAGAAGACCAAAAGGTGCCTTCCGCTCTGTGTACATGCAAATGGTTATAAATATAATGTGTCGCCTTGTGAATCTCTCTCTCTCTCTCTCTCTCTCTCTCTCTGTCTCTCTCTCTCTCTCTCTCTCTCTCTCTCTCTCTCTTTCTCTCTCTCTCTCCCTCTCTCTCTCTGTGCAATAACATACTATATGTGCACTTCGCGGAAAGCTTTAATTATAAATTGCACCAAGCTAGCTCAAAATTGTCACTCTTGGCTCTAAATTTATCACTTTTTCATGAATGAAGGGACAGTCGATTAACAAATGATAAACAAATCCTATAATTTCTCAACAATGTGCTAAACCTATGTGCCAAATACAACCGTCATAAAACTAAAGCTGAACTTGGTGTTTCCATTACAACAACTATCAATTGATTGTAAAGTCATAGGCCATCAAATACGAACGATACCTTATGTATCATTAATATCCAATTACAGTCTAAAATTTGGATGTCTTTTATAATGGAGACAACCATATACTTGCCTCTACTCCACCCAGTTGCCGGCGGAATGCACTCCTCATGAGGGAACGCAAACCTGATCCCTTCTCCTTTCAGACATTCTGCGTCGACCCGAGAAGGAAATATTGACATGGGGCACAGATCCTGTGTCAAATTGAATTTAAAATGGTACATGTTACCGCTAGTGAAAAATACTGAATACAAAACATTCACATACATAATATATCAGAAATTCTTTGCTCAAATCGATCAAATGAACATTCCTTTCAACAAAGAAAGAAAGAATGTGCCTCATGTCTTTATCACATTATATGGAAAGTAACACACGTGGATAATTTGGTGCGTTCCAACTGAATGAAGACCGAGTCCTCAGCATTTCCTTGGCACAAGCTGGGCATTTTCCATCAGGAACACGCGCCCTGGAAATGCTGTTGACTAAGGGGCAGGCTAATATGATAGCCTACATGGGCAATTCTTTTTCGAATTGCTTGTCATTGATGTTAAATATATATATGTATATGTATGTATATATATATATATATATATATATATATATATATATATATATATATATATATATATATATATATATAACAGCCTAAAGTTTCAAAAGTAGAGTCAAAGAACTATACGAAAGATTTGTAGTCACTAACATAGATAAGGCAGGTAACAGTTTTGGGATCATCTTCAAAAAATATTATCTGGATCTTTTGAAAAAGGAACTTGGTATAAACAATATTTCAGACATAAGAGAAAATGACGTATATAAAATACACAAACAATCCATTGATAATTTGATAGATACACATGAAGATGAGATGAAAATGAAATTTAATTTCAAAATTTCTGAAGAGGACTCCTCTATTCCACTTTTGTTCTGGATACCCAAATTACTTAAAAACCCTTTTAAATCTAGATTCATAGCTGGTGCTTCAAAATGTACAACAAAACAATTATCAAAAGACGTAACATTGTGTTTGACTGCAATTATGAATCATTTTCGTAAATACTGTGATGCAATTTCTAGAAACTGTGAAATGAATTGTTTTTGGAGTTTTAGCAATTGTTCCGAGTTTTTATATGAAATCAAAGATGTAAAAGCAAAAAATATCAAATGTGTTGATTTTTCTACACTGTAAACAAATCTACCCATAGATGAAGTCAAAAATTCACTTTCAGAATTAATAAGCAAAAGCAAGATGTTTAAACATAATGGTAAACCATACATAAGTATTAATTCATATACAAAGAAAGCATATTCAAAAGGTAACGTTAAATCTTACACTATTGAAACTTTGATAGATGCTATAAAATTTCTTTTGGATAATACTTTTGTTCAGTGCGGACCACTGGTTTTTCAACTAATGAAAGGCATTCCAATGAGTAGCAGCTGCTCCCCTTTACTGGCATTTTTATATTTAACCTGGCTTGAATCAAGTGTGTGGATAAATTGATGAAAAAGGACTTTCAAATGGCCACAAAATTATCAAACAATGCAAGATATATTGATGACATTGCTTGTGTAAATGTACAAAATTTCATTGAAATTGCTAAAGAAATTTCCCCAAAAGATATCCCTTTGGAGGGTAACAATTCAGATGGTTTCAGAGATGTGTTTCTGGACTTGGATATTCAGGTCACTAATGGCAGGTTTTTGCAATAAAGTTTTTCACAAAATAAATGAGTTTAACTTTGAAGTAGTTAATTATCCTTTCCCGGACAGTAATATTTCGGTAACCATTGGATATAATACGTTTTGCCACAGATTTTGAGATTTCGTCGTATTTGTTCTAAATTTCATGACTTTGCATCTAGAACCAAATGTATTTAACATAAACTTGAGTCAAGAGGATTCAAACATGTTCTTTTGATCAAATATTTGTACAAATTTTGCCGTAAATATTGGGAGATGGTTAGAAAGTTTGGCTTCAATAATTTTAGAGATAGTAGACTTGCCTGTTTTGCTATTTAGTTTTATCTTTTGGCATCATTCGGTTTTAATGTTCACCTTTCACACATTTTAGGCTAGCTTGTTTTCTGTTAGGTTAAAACCCCAGGGGTAAGGTAGCAAGTAGCGGCCTACGACAGTTACAAGCTTGCCTTATTGTATTTGATATCTGGTTAAGAAATATATTTCATTGCATTCTCTTGACTTAAATACAAATGATTTTCATTCTTTTCTGATTTGCCCTATAAATTTTGCTGTTAATATCCAAAGATTATTAGAAAGTTTAGATACATGAATTTTACAGTTTTTAGACTTGTCTGTTTTGCTACTTAACTTTATCTTTTGGCATCATTCTGTTTTAATATTCACTTTCAGACATTTTAGGCTTACATGTTTTCTGTCAGGTTAAACCCCCTGGGGCTATCGGTAGCAAGCAGCAGCCTACGACAGTTACATGTTTGCCTAATTGTACTTAAAATAGAGTTAAAAAATGTTTTGATAGCATGTTTTTGGCATAAATGCTAATGACTTTCATTATTTTCTGACATGCCTAAATGCACATTTACTCAATATTAAAAATTTACTCAAAATTGACAGTATTTTCTCAAATGTCACAAACCTGACACATTTCGTTAAGACATTGACCCAGGGTTAGGGTTAGGGTTAGCAGTGAAATAGAGCTTAGTTGTTTGTTGACTTTCAAAGTGAGGAGTAAGTGTCATCATGGAGTTTGTTTTACATTTCTGTTGCAGGATGTCCATTGTTGCAGTCCTTGTTAGGATTTCCCTTAGTTTGTACAGGTGCAACAGCTTATTTTACAATCACTGGGACTGAATATAATGCCCCAGTTTGTTTCCACTTCACTTATACACTGGCGGGTGGTTTAACTAGGATAATTATATATAAGCAATCCAGGTA